>OW679202.1:1201867-1501074 GCA_940337035.1 Agriotes lineatus | reverse complement strand
AGCAAATTAAAAATGGCCGCCGCGTAATTTAATCAGTAGCACATATCAAAATTAAATATCAAACATCATATGTGATTAATCAGTAGTACATATGAAGATTAATTAGAGCAAACCGCGAAATTAATTGGGTCAAACCGCGGAATTAATTAGGTCAATCCGCGGATTTAATTAGGTCAATCAATTTAATTCGCGTTGACCTTTGACATAATCCAATTAGTGGTGTCCCTACTTCTACTAGCGTCTCACATAAAAATGATAATGTTGTTGACGAAGATAATACTTTTAACTTCTCATTAGTGAATGATAATGAAAATGAAATGCAGCACCCAGAAGAAATTCAAAATGAGAATGAAGAACAGGTTCCTCAAGAAGTAACTTAAACTAAAAATCTAGATGTTACACCTCAGTCAAGTGACGATCAAGGAAGCTCAAAAGATACAGAAGATCATCAAATTCAGACTATCACGACATATGAAAAAATAATTCAGCAAACTCCAGATAAGACAATGCCTTCTACAACAAGAACAATTAATGCTGGTATAAGCAGTGCTTATTTCGAGCCATCTTGCCAATAAATGAAAATCAGCACACTGGTGATTCTCCATTTAGGAAATATCTTTTTTGGCCCAAGGAAGAAGAAATGCCTCAAAAGAAAGTGAGAGAGAAACCACGTTCAGTTATAACATCTGATTTTTGGGTACATGAACAGCAAAAAAAAGAAGCACTCGGATTAGAGAAAGAACAATTAAAAGAAAGCAGAAAAAGAACCAGAGAAGAAAAACAGAAAGAAAAAAATACAAGTTAAAAAACCAAAAAATGTAAGAAAGGGTAAAGCTCAAACCCAAACGACTAAAGAAGAACAGGAGAAAATGAACTGGAAATGCTACAAGTGTCACACATTGTGGAAGGAACAGCATATAATAGAGAGAAAAGCTAAATGGCTTTCATGTATTAGCTGCTCAAATAAAGCACACAAAATTTGTATTTCTCTTAAATATCGGAATAGCCTAGGAAGCACTTATTCTGACTCCGAAGAGGACGCAGCGTTTGTTTGTGAAAAATGTGGTATCACCATGGATAGCAGTGATTGTAGTGAGAGCGCGGACGAGGATAATGAAGAATATTGATTTAAATGAAAGTCATTTGTTGTTTCACTTGTTTGTTTGTTTAGCTTTCCAAGATTTTCTTGTTTTCATCTATTTACTGCAATATAGATAGGTAGATATTATATTTTTGAAGTATTGGTGAGTTTATCGGATCACTTTTTTAGTATTTTATAGATCTATAACCGTTTTTTGTAACAGAAAAATAGATTTAGGTATCATTGTATAATAAAAAAGAAGAAGGTTTATAAAAAATAAATAAAATAAAATAATGTCCATTATTGGATCAACAAGTGTCCAAATTAGGAAACAGTAAAAAAATTGCCTGTCCATTACTGGAGACGCATCTATCAAAATAAAATAAAATTTTATATACCTAACGTAGTTTGGAAAAAAACAAAGCTAAAGCTATGTACAGAAGAATGTGTAAGCTTTATTTAAATATATATACATTATTAAATAATTTTTCTTTTGCGGCCGTTCCAAGCACATATATAAAAATTGTTTTTTAAAGTGTCCAAGACTGGTGCCACTACCCTATAAGTTGAAAGTGATTCAGTTATGTATTTTCGTGCATGGCTTTTAGAAGACCATTTTATTAAGGCCGTAGTTGATTCAGGAGTTGTTTTAGGATTGCCTAGTTGCGCTGCAGTTTCTGGTTTACCTTTCGTTGTTCCAAAGGATTAAATTTTGGAAAGATAATGGTACTCTGAAATGGTGTAATATTTTTAAATTGAAATTCTGTAGTATTTACAAATAAAGTTGCACTTTGTAAATACTTTGCTGATGATGTTTGAGTAATGATTGGCCCATTACCAGCATTTATATTTAAAGTAGGTCTTCCAAAATCTTTAAACGATTTCCCGACGTTGCCCCCCCCCCCCCCCAACTTACAATGATTTATGATCAATTGTTTTGTGGTCCGTGGTAACTCCATAGTTTCATCAAGGTTGTTACCAATTTTATCTCCTGATGTTGGAATGCGTGTCGGAAATGATAAAGTGTGGGATAAATAAAACATCGAATTAGAAAAATGACCAGAAGTTGTAGCATTCACACGTAAATTCTCCGTCGTGAGAGTTTTAAATAGCGCGAAGTTTTGCGATTCTATTTTCCCTGATACTAAATCGGTTTCGTCTTCGAAAATATTAACAGCAATGATTTTAGGCTCCGTTGTAGAAATGTGATGCAGTGGAGATGTTGACCTGGGTTTTTCTTCAAATAGTGAAGCAGTACTTGATTCGCTTTTAAAGACCAAATTTATCTTATTTTCTTGTTTTAACTTCTCAGCTTTCTTCTGAATTAAAAGTTGTAATAGAATTTCCCTTTTCTCCTCATCTTTAGTCAACCTATTCTCCATTCTTTGCATATTTTCCATGATTGTTTGCATAAACGGTTCCAAATGTCCATCTCCTTTTGTTTCCTCTACCTGTACTCTTACCTTATTTCCTTGTACATCTATTTCATGTTGTTTTTTTTCTCAGCTTCATGCTTTAACCTGTTTGCCTTTTTCTCGTCTTCCTTCTGCCATATTTTAAGTCTTTCCTCTCGCCCTTTCTCCATTGACTCCATCCATCTTTCATGACTTTCGTTTCCTTTCTTTCTTTTGTTCTCTCTTTCTTCTCTCTCGTTCTCCATTGACTCCATCCATCATTTATGACTTTCGTTTTCCTTCTTGTTTGCCATATTATTAGTTTAAATTGTTGCAAACTGTATTTACTTCTATTAAAAACCTTTATATGATACTTTATTTATTATTGTAAATTGTCCTGTTCTGTTCCTTTATCAACCTCAGAAGAACTCAACTATGATACGTTTTAAATTATGATTGCTTTTTACAATCCTCTCTCTTAATTCATAATTAATAATGAAAACTGACCATAAACTTAGTTTATCAATTACAATCAAATCTCACAGTTAATTCGTTCCAAAATATAGCTTGAAAACTAACTTTTACCAGCCCCACAGTTGGACGAAATTAATATGCAAAAGCTCCACGTTGCAGCGCCATAAATATGCAATGGTGGCTTGGCTTATTGTATTTTACAAGCCATTCAGTTAATTGCTTTAATATTATGTAAAATATTATAACGTTGAGACACCTTTTATTTAATTTGAAATTATATGTCATTCTGTTTAATAACTGTAATGCATTTGAAACTCTTAATAGGGTGTGGGTCGTTAATCTAGTTATCTGTTTTTTGATATTCTAATTTTATATGGATTTTTAATTATTGACTGCTACTTAAACAAGTATCAAACAATAATCAAATCAAATTTGACAAATTTTCTTTCTATTCACAAATCAATGACTCAAATCACCAAAGTAAGTACTGTGTTATTTTTATTTCACTAATTTAATTGGTTTTCCTATTCAATGTTCTTTTATAGAACTAATTAAGACCAACCAAATTTCCTCTTATTTCAATGCTATTCACATTAAACACTACTGCTCCTGACGTTCACAGCTAAACTCATTGACAGCACAACCTCGATTCTCCTCCAACCACGCAACCAACTCCAACCCGACAAAACACTGGGCTCCTGTAGATACAGTCTCGCTCCTTACACTTCTGTACGCGTCCGCCAATCTAACAGCTTTCTGGTAAGTTCCCACTAACAGATGGTACCCAAACTAATTTTACATTGTCCTCAGCTTCTACCTTGTAGTAACCCAGCCAACCAGAACAAGCCAAATCAATCATTCACGTCAGCAACCCCAGTAAAATGATTGACCTCCTCCGTAGAATCTCCAACTCCAGTAATGAATATTAATTAGACCTTGTATGTGCCAAACAATCTAAATCCACTCAAATTGTTGTTATCTTCTTTTTACTTGTAACTTATTAAACTGTATTCCATAATCTCTTCAATGATTGTACGCTTGTATTAGTGCCCAATTATATTTTTACTTATTTTGACCACGTAGACTTGTTAATACCTTTTTTATTTCTATAAGACCAAATTATTCAGACATATAAAGGCATAATTTCTAGTTTCTAATTGTTCTTTGCTTTTCCTTTCTTTTTACTGAATAATACAGTATGATCGAATACTTGTATCCTCTAGAAATCCGTAGAGTTGATTGCTTTTATTTAAATGATATTAATTACTAATATCAATTCCACATACCTCCTGAGAATAATAATATTCGATCATATGGTATTAACCCGACCTTGGAACAATACTGGAAATCGCCCCTACGCAGATTTATTTTTTGACTGATTTTTGCATACTTATGTGTTCATATCTGATTTAGGTTCACCGTTCTTTTAATCGTCACTGTTCAGTGATATTTGTCAGATTGTCTCTAAGTACGGCCTTCCTAAGCCAAATAAGTGTATTTCAAATTCTCATTGACGATGCATTTTCCGCATATAAGAGCACATTAGAGGCCAAATGACATATATTTCCAGAAAAATAACCAAATCTTACTTCTGTACGTATATTTTGCGAAGAAAGTATGTCACTGGGAACTTAAACGTTTTCTTATATCCAGAAAATGCGAAGTCAATGAAACTTTGAGATACACTTTTTTGCCTTAGAAGGGCAGAATTAAAATATCAAAATAAAACTATTACGATTATTTTCAATCCATTTATCTCGGTCCTCATCAGTCAACAGCTATCACAGGTATGGCTGTATGAGCATTGGTTCGTGTTTTTATTAAATTTAACACTTAACACATAAAATGGACGGAATCATGTTTTGAAACAATTTTCATGTAAAACAAGTTATCAATTAACTTTATTACTTCCATTTACGATAAAAGAAGTATTAGATTCACCCCAAAAATTCGAAATTGAGTTGTCAACAGATCTTTACGTTTGAGAGTCCCCTGAATCCAAAAAACATGTTTTTGTTCATTGGTCTGTCTGTCTGTCTGTCTGTCTGTGTGTCTGTCTGTCTGTGTGTGTGTGTGTGAACAGAATATCTCAAAAACGAAAAGAGGTGTGGCGTTAAAACTTCATATATAAATTTTGTGTACTATGTAGATGCGACAGCAAGCTTTTGAAAAAAATAGCATAACTGGAAGTGTTTTCAGTTTTTTCGATTTTTTCAAAAACGGCTTCAACGATTTTTTTCAAAATTTAAATTTTTATTACATTTTTGATGTGTATTGATGTGAGATATGTGATTTTTTAGTTGAATACTTCTAAAATGGGTTTATTTTGTTTTATTTCCTATTTTTTTATTAACTACTATTTTAAATAGAACACCTGGTATATTATTATATTTTTAAATTCAACTTAAAATTTTAGATAAAAATTATCTCTTTAACTAATGGTCTATTTTGTACCGTTTTTGTAGAATTTGTAATTTTTGAACAGTTTTGACAAATGCTTAAAAAATTAAAATAAAATTTTTGGCTAATTATAAGATCACTGTAAAAGGAAGTTGTGTGAGTGTATCACACCAGATGTTTTAGTAGAGATTTTTCAAATTGTTTTTTTCTCCATCTCATGGTAACCATGCAACTACAAACAACTTCTTTGCCACCATACATTCAGGCAATCCTTGATGTTACTTACATATTCTTATTTTAAATGTAGTCAGGAAATTTTGAAATTTCATATTCTTAATACTAATATGCTAGTAAATAAACTGCTCAACTACAGGTCTAAAGAGTAGCTTCAGCACTGCGAAAACATTAAGTATTATAGTGCACCCAGAATGTGTAGTTCAAAACGTGACCACCGAACTTCTGTAGATGGCGCCAAGTGGACAAGCCGCCACTGTGCTACAATGCTTGGAAATTTTGCAAAGTGGAAAATCGCCACCTTTCGCCAAAACCAAATAGCGCATGAAGGTGCTCGGGACCTTAGCAACAACTTTGCCCCCTTTCAAAATTTCGATATCTGTAGCCGTTCGAAAGTTACAGGCGATCCAGACAGACGGACGGACGGACGGACAAAACGTTCGCATAAGTACGCTGAAGCTACTAATAAAATATTGTTTGCAGCACTGTAAATATTCATGTTTTTTACCTTCGGTTAACTTACAGACCTCAGAGAATAAACATATTCATATATCCTTTTATCTATTTCAAGGTAATTTTCCATAAATTAGCGGAAAAAGTAAAACACTCAATTGAACATTATTTATGAAAATAGTTGAAGCAACTTTTTGCGTGTTTTTCAACGTTTCTACAAGAAAGGATTACCAAGACCTAAGTTTCAATGCTTTACCAAGCAGCCACATAACAATATGTGGTCAATATAAGAGGTTATCATTTGAATAGCTGCACAGTCTTTTTAGATTCCGCTGATCTTTTAGGTTTTGCTGTAATTTTTTGTTCAATGTACCGACTCTTGCACCGAAGAGATTTACATCTACATCTACAGCAATATTGATGTAGTTAACAAATTTACAAAAAGTAATAAGCCTGCAACGCACCATTTCAAAGACCAGCCTTGGGGTTAACTGCATATGCATGTTGCTCGAATAAGCGACCGGAGATTCGACGCCAACAAATTGTGTAGTTTTTTCTGCTGCGTAAAATATTTAAAAAAATAGTTGTTAAGAATATTTCTGAGATGGGAATCGTTATTTATCTTATATGTATAGTTATTAGAGGTGATTAGGAAAGTGACGGGTATTTACTAAGATAGAGTTAATAATTATTTGGATTAAGTCGAGAATGGTGATGAAAATTTATATGATTATTTAAATAACACTTTGAGGGAAACGGCAAGGAAAAATCGAAAAAAAATCTATAAAATTGAGATATAGAATTGATCATGAACAAGATCTAAGTATTCGGAGTATCAGGTATCTCGCTGCTGATAATTGAAAAAGATGTTGTTAATTCAACTAATTCTCATTTTCTGTGTTTTACATGCTCTCAGAAATAACGAATAATATGTTTGAGATGTGATAATCGCTTTCTTATTAATTTAATAAATATTATTTCCAGAAACCATATTTGTATGGTTAGGATAGCATCGTATATAATTATGGTGACCATAATTTTTCAAAGAAAAAAAAGTACACAAGAAATAATAAGAATATAACCAATTAATCGCTTAAACGATTATTTTTAATTACATTTGTATATCTATTATCTATATCAGTTTTTCAGTATAAAAAGTTTAACTTGTATACCTGTTCATCAAAATATCGTACGAGTAATGGGACAATCTTTATATCCTTATGGTTTGAAGGGTCAATCGTAATGCTAAACAAATGAGCATTTTCAAGCTTTGATTTTGCTCTGTGGCAAAAATATTCTTTACAACTGCTTCGGTCTTTGTTCTGGCTGACATAAATTTAGGTTCAGACATACAAGCAATAAATTTGGAAGTGCAGTCTAAAGATCTAAAACTTTGGATGTGTCTTATTGTGTGGTAGGCAACTGTACCTTCTTGTGCCGCAATAAGCATATTTTCGGAACTGACTAGATCTTAAATTTTTTTTTTTGTAATTTTTTACTTGCCACGCAGGATACACTTACAGCTGAGCGATGCCTGTTCTTCGTGAAATGGACTTCGATATTGCTATGACCACTATTTGATATATTTACTTCGCTTTCCACATTTCACAGTAAATAATGTGAGAAGAAACACTCTGCACTTTCTCCGAAGTGGAACCATTTAATTTGGAATTTTTGTTATTAAGTGGCATAGGAAAATAAAAAGTGATTATTTAATATGGTTATCTGATTGCTGGATTTAAAAAAAAGTACATTTTAATGTACTTTACCTTGTCAGTAAGGACAGAGAACATCGTTCTCAAAGGAAGTACTGTCCTACTAAAATAAGTACATATGGTCACCATATATATAATATATATAGATTAATTTATAGGAACTTTAGGTTAGGACTATAGTGATACAGCAGTAACGGCGAGAAATCAAGAGGGCCTGTAAGTTCAAACAATCTATCGGAAATTATGAATTTTCTCTATACGTCCATCTATTAAATTAGCTAAGATTCCACTTTCGAATGACACGGTAGCTCAGCGCATCAGAGATTTAGCTGCCAATATAAAGAATGAATTTACTTTTCGTCTCAAATCATCCAAATTTTCATTACAAATGGATAAATCTACCGATGTAGCTGCAATATTAATTGTCATCGTTAGGTCATACAATTAGTGTTAGTAAATCAAACGGCAGAAATTAGAAGAAGAGTAAAGGTCGCTTGGATAGCACTTGGAAAATTGCAGCATATGCTGAAAAACACAGACATCCCCATCAATCTAAAAAGGAAAGTATATGAAACGTGCATACTGCCTGTAGCTACCTATGGGCTGGAAACAGCGACATTCACACAGAGAAGTGCCAAAAAGCTAAGGGTATGTCAAAAAGCCATGGAGACATAAGAAACAGAACAAAAGTGCCAGATATAATGCAAAAAGTGGCCCAAGAAAAATGGAAATGGGCAGGGCATATAGCGCCACACGAACCAACCCGCTGGACCTCAAAACTGCTGAGATGGAGACCTCGACTAACAAAGAGCAGTGTAAGAAGATGATATGACTCACACGTGCATAAGAGCCGCTTGTCGCCTATTCGTCAAGATAGCGGCTCAATTAAAAAAATCACATGTGAGTTAACGCCCTCAAACCTCGCATGCAATTTCTCAAGGAGCAGAAAAAAAACATGTAATTACAGCCGTGTTATTTTTTTGGCTAAGCAAACGCCGAACGCCTAAGTTTTAAAAACAGCATTCGTAGGGCAAACGGCCCTAAAATAAAACCAGGCCAACAACCCGAGATATTAGCATGTCATCGGCCGCTCGGGCTAACAAAGAAAGAACGGTTTAAACTTTCCTTTTCAAGGGGATTAGCTAAGGAAAATGAAAACGAAGGAATCAACTCGGAGAACTGGCCAACGCCGGAAAGATTCTTCATAAGGAAGTCGATGCCGATAGAAACCAAAATTATAAACAAATAATTTCTGAAACATTCCGCTAACTCAGCAGCACGCCGGGGAAATTCCACAAACACAAAGCAACAAAAGAACTCGTCGCAAGCTACCGCTAATCCAGATGCAAGGGATTACGCATCCCAACGGCCGGACAAAAGCCACCGGGAGCTCAAAGGCGCCACGAGATTAGACGTTTCAACAAATTAATTAAAAGCACATATCGCGGCCAAATTAAGAACACCGGTGAATTAGTAAGAAGATAGGCAAGTTGGGTATCATTGAAAGCGCCGTAAAGTCAGCATTCCAATGGACCGCATAAAAAAATTCCACGAGCAATAAGAAATAAGCAAAACAAAGAATTAATTATAAGGTGACAAACAACCCCCGGAAGCAAAGTAGTTCATCCCACCCCAAACAAACGGACGTCCGAGAGAAAGCGGTCGGAGTAAAAGTTCTTTTAAAAAGAGCCGCAGCAGCCAGAATATTAATTCGATAGAGGAAAACCTCTCGGATTAGCCTTCTCTCCAGCTTAGACCCTCGGTCACTGGAAAGCCAAATCTTCTGCTCGATCACTGATCGCAGAAGTCAACTCTGCGACTCCAGGAGACTGTTGGATCTCTGATCACAGCCGCCAA
This sequence comes from Agriotes lineatus, assembly GCA_940337035.1. Taxonomy (NCBI): domain Eukaryota; kingdom Metazoa; phylum Arthropoda; class Insecta; order Coleoptera; family Elateridae; genus Agriotes; species Agriotes lineatus. The sequence continues at coordinate 1,491,466 of OW679202.1, read as the reverse complement.
AGGGTGTCCGAGTTGCCGCCGCCGAAGACTGCCATCATCGCCGTCCACTCCTAGGGGAGCGTCCAGCCCCAGGTCGAGCCGAGCCCTGGCCCCAGCTAACGTCGCTGCCCGTCTCGAGCCTAGCCCTGCGCGCAGCTGAACCCCAGGTCCTCCCACCCGCTATGCATAGCCCAGGCCCCATGGAGAACCTCGCCGCCTCCGCTGCATCGCTCCGCCACACCGCGACACGCGACACGCCAGGATGCCGCCCACGTAAGTTCTCAGAAACAAACACAGCTACTCGAATCTAGTCCTCAGAAACCAACACATGCGAGTGAAGACAGACGCCGCCGCCGTCTGTCCCCTACGTCCAGCCCACTGCGAAGAGGATGCCGCCACACAGGCCGCCCCCACGTACGCTGCCGCTCCTATGTCCGAAAGCACGCACCCTTCCAAAGGCGCCGCCGCCGCCTACACCTACGTCCAGCCCACTGCGAAGAGCATCGCCGTCGCCCGGACTGCCACCTCGCAAGCTGCCGCCCCCATTCGCCGCTAAGCGACGCCGCTCGCTCGCGCCACCAGCTGATGCCGTTCAGCCCCGCCGCCGCTGCACCCATAGCAGAAAGCCGCCCCACACCACCTCCATGGAGGAAGCCATTCGCCGCCGCCGCAGCTGCATCTATAGCAGAAGGCCGCCCGACACCGCTTCCATAGAGGAAACCAATCATCGCCGCCGCCGCAGCATCCACAAAGGACGCTCGCCGCCGCTCCCTCGTAGCCAAAAGCTAAGCAATGCCAACCTAGAGCCCACACCTTCCAGCGGGGCCTAGCCATCGGTCGTCGAGGAAGAGTAGGATGCCTGCCGCCGAGGTGTGTCATCCTGCCTCCAGGTCATCCGGTACGTGGACACCGCCCCGCCCCCAAAGGGCCTCACTAGGAGAGAGCCCCAGGTCTAAGAAGTCCTGGCCGAAGTGTTTCTGCTTCCAGGTCGATCGCCACCATCCGCTTCTCGTCCTCGGAGATGCCCTCCACCGGGCACGCACACGGCATAATTTATTTTATTCTATTTTTTATATATATATATATATATATGTTACCGGAAATGTATGTAATCTGTCATTATATAGAATTCCTAGGAAAGGTATATAATGCCTAAAATCGTCAGGAAATGTGTGAAATAAATGTTATTATACACATTTCCTAGGAATCTTATACATTTCCTAACCTGGAATCAGAAATGTGTTAAATTAGGGATGTCATGTCGGTAGGTTAGGTTAGGTTAGGTTAGGTTAGGTTAGGTTAGGTTAGGTTAGTAGCACTAACAAATCGTCACACTGGTAAGGAAGATCCCAGTTCATCTGTGTTTTATTTTTCATTCATTCACAAATTCTACAGTATAATGTTGATTTTCATACATTTCCTAGTACCATTTATGAATTTCATACAATGCCTAGGAAATGCATACATTTCCTAGGAAATGTATGTATTAAAGAAACTTTGATTAATTATTTTACACATTTCCTAAATTGGCTCGGCATTATATAAGTTTCCTAGGAATTGTATACAATTCCTAGGTTTCATACATTTCCTGTAACATATATATTTTTGAGATTAAGTATATAACATTGTACATATTAATTGTAAATAAACGCATACTTAAAACCTATCATGATCTTCTCCAGGAGCGCCAATAGCCGTCTTTCGTAGACATCCCTACCATGAGCTAGCTTGGTAAATGGTCGTAAAAAAGCCATTTTTAACCTTCGCCACGCCCTCAAGTGTGAGGCCAATGTAGTATTGTGTTAAAGACTACCAAAGAGATAGAGTGATGCTTTTCGAACAGTCGCCGGTGGAAACTGGATGCAGAATACACAAGATAGAAATACATGGAGACAAATGAGAGAGACCTATGTTCAACAGTGGACAAATTTGGGTTGATAATGTTAGGTATCAGCACGAAAACGCATTATTGAAGAATCTTCTTTTATGAAAATCTCTACCAACATGTACTAATGGAGTTGAAATATTTGGTTTCCTAAATTCTTTTTTTGAGGAGAATAAGACACCCTTGGAAAACTGCATTGATATCTAACCGATGGAGCAAAGGCCATGAGTGGCATCATTAATGGGGCAGTACAGCTTATTAAAAATATCACCAAAAGCTTTTCTAGTAGCCACTGCATGATCCAGAGGCAGGAATCTGGTGCAAAGCAATTATCTCCCAGTTTTAAGAATGGTTTTGATGAATAGTCAGAGCTGCTCTCGTTACATGATAATGGGCAATTATTTACTTATTCATGACTTTCTAGTATTAAAACTACTGTTAAGCTAAAAAATTGCGTAAATCAAAAAATAGCCAGAGGTGCTTTCGTTACATGTTAACGAGCAGTTATTTACGTATTTATGACTTTCTAGTATTAAAAATACTGTTAGGTAAGCTTAAAAAATTGCGTAAATCAAAAAATAGCTAAAGGTGCTCTCGTTGCATATTAATGAGCAATTATTTACTTATTTATGACTTTCAAGTATTAAAAATACCGTTAAACTTAAAAAATTGAGTAAATCGAAAAATAGGCAGGGGTGCTTTCGTTACATGTTAACAAGTAATTATTTACATATTTATGACTTTATAGTATTAAAAATACTGTTAGGTAAGCTTAAACAATTGCGTAAATTGAAAAATAGCCAGAGGTGCTTTCGTTACATGCTAACGAACAGTTATTTACTTATTTATGACTTTCTAGTATTAAAAATAATGTTAGGTAAGCTTAAAAAATTGGGTAAATCGAAAAATAGCCAGATGTGCTCTGGCTACATGTTAACGAGCAGTTATTTACTTATTTATGACTTTCTAGTATTAAAAATACTGTTAAGCTTAAAAAATTGCGTAAATCGAAAAATAGTAAGAGGTTCCCTCGTTGCATATGAATGAGCAATTATTTACTTATTTATGACTTTCTAGTATTAAAAATACTGTTAAGCTTAAAAAATTGCGTAAATCGAAAAATAGCTAGAGGTGCTCTCGTTACATGTCAACGAGCAGTTATTTACTTATTTATGACTTTCTAGTATTAAAAATACTGTTGAGCTTAAAAAATTGCATAAATCGAATAATAGCGATAGGTGCTCTTGTCACATGTTAACGAGCAGTTATTTACTTATTTATGACTCTCTAGTATTAAAAATACTGTTAAGTTTAAAAAATTGCGTAAATCGAAAAATAGCTAAAGGTGCTCTCGTTACATGTTAACGAGCAGTTATTTACTTATTTATGACTTTCTAGTATTAAAAATACTGTTGAACTTAAAAAATTCGCAAATCGAAAAATAGCCAGAAGTGCTTTCGTTACATGTTAACGAGCAGTTATTTACTAATTAATGTTTTCTGGTATTAAAAATACTGTTAGATAAGCTTAAAAAATTGCGTAAATCGAAAAATAATCAGAGGTGCTCTCGTTGCATATTAATGAACAAGTATTTACTTATTTATAAGTTTCTAGTATTAAAAATACCGTTAAGCTTAAAAAATTGAGTAAAACGAAAAATAGGCAGAAGTGCTCTCGTTACATGTTAACGAGCAATTATTTACTTATTTATGACTTTTTAGTATTAAAAAGAATGTTGAGCTTAAAAAATTGCGTAAATCGAAAAATTGCGAGAGATGCTCTCGTTACATGTTAATGGGCAATTTTTTCGAGTTCGGGGCGGATTTAACATAAAATTTTAGCTTTTCAGCTAAAACGTTCACATTTTAATAATCAATGACGGCAACAACATTTATTTTATTGAAAAAACGTTTAAGAATCATTAAATAATTTCAAACACGCGAAGCCAATCCTTGCATTATATAAAACTATGAAGCCGAATAATACTTTAGCTGAAGACTTGGCTTCCCACGTAAAACCCCTATTGACCTCCACGTGAAAACAATGGAAAATATTTTACATAATCTATTGTTGAACTGCAACTTTAAATGAAAGTACACTGCTATAAAAACTTTCATAGTTTTTTATGACTTTCTAGTATTAGAACTATCGTGAATTATAAAAAATTGAGGAAATCGAAATATAGCTAGAGAGGCTCTCGGTATATGTTAACGAGCGATTATTTACTTATTTATGACTTTCTAGTATTAAAAATACCATTAAACTTAAAAAATTGAGTAAATCGAAAAATAGGCAAAGGTGCTCTCGTTACATGTTAATGAGAAATGATTTACTTATTTATGACTTTCTAGTATTAAAAATACTGTAAGGTAAGCTTAAAAAATTGCGTAAATCGAATAATAGCCAGAGACGCTTTCGTTACATGCTAACGAGCAGTTATTTACTTATTTATGACTTTCTAGTATTAAAAATACTGTTAGGTAAGCTTAAAAAATTGTGTAAATCGAAAAATAGCCAGATGTGCTCTCGGTACATGTTAACGAGCAATTATTTACTTATTTATGACTTTCTAGTATTAAAAATACCGTTAAACTTAAAAAAATTAGTAAATCGAAAAATAGGCAGAGGTGCTTTCGTTACATGTTAACGAGCAATTATTTACTTAGTTATGACTTTCTAGTATTAAAAATACTGTTAGGTAGTCTTAAAGAATTGCGTAAATCGAAAAATAGCCAGAGATGCTTTCGTTACATGCTAACGAGCAGTTATTTACTTATTTATGACTTTGTAGTATTAAAAATACTGTTAAGCTTAAAAAATTGCGTAAATCGAAAAATAACTAGAGGTGTTTTCGTTACGTGCTAATGGGACACTATTTATTTATTTATAACTTTCTAGTATTAAAAATACTGTAAAAAATTTCTTAAATCGAAAAATAGCCAAAGGTTATTCCGTTACATGTTAATGTGTAATTATTTATTTAATTATCTATGACTTTCTAGTATTAAAAATTCTGTTAAGTCAAGTCAAGTTTTTCGAGTTCGGAACGGCTTTAAGATAAAATTTTAGCCTTTTAGCTAAAACTTTCGTATAGGACTTACTTTAATAATGAATGACGGTAATTAACATGCATTTTATTGAAGAAACGTTTATGAATCGTTAAATAATTTTAAATACGTGAGTCCAATCCTTGCATTTTATAAAGCTATGAAGCCAAATAGTACGTTTGCTTTAGACTTCACACAGAAATCTCATATTGACCTCACACTACAAATTTTGAAAATAACTGTTAGAATTTGTATAATACACGTGTGATTTTAAATGAAAATCAGAAGAAATACTTTTATTAAGATTTAAACGCATTGTATAGTTTGGACTACCCTTAAACTTAAAATATACCTGAAAACGAGAAGCCAAAGCATGCATTATTAGAAGCTACGAGGCCAGAATATGCTTTAATTGACTAACTTGACTTACGCCAAGTCCGATTTCACCGGATATTTCAAATTTAAAAAAAATTTATATGGAAATGCAATTACAACATAAAGGGGCTTACATGAATTGGTTTCATTAGGTTTTAAGTAAGTACTTCATACTGTTCGGGCTGGAGTACCCGTACACTATAAAAATCCCAAAGTACGAGCTACGGGAAGCCAAATATGGTGTTTGTTATGTCTATTGGTAACGCAGCTTATCAGTTTTCGCGATTCGCGCATGCTGACGTTCACAAATTTGCAGTATTTAGTTGCGTTATTCTCGTTAACCAGTGTGCTTGTAAGTGCAGTGCAGAAAGAATGAGTATAATATAATTGGTAAGTAGTCAACGTTATTATTAATTCTTCAGTACAATCAGACAATTTAATGTTCCACCTGTTAATTTTCATTTTATTGCCGATTTGTTTGTTGGTACCTCATATGCCCGTTTTTTGGCGGTTCGAAAAATAATTTTATTTGAAATCGGCAGTGAAGTACGCCGAAATCGTCATTAAAATACGAGAAATCGGCAGTGAAGTAATTCATTGTTTTACGACTTTTTTGTAGGTGGCGAGGCGACAGATAAACGTCAATCGACCGAACATAACCTACAAAAGTTGGTTAAAATGTTGTCATTTCACGATTTCTCGATTTCAAATAAAACATAGTGTACACCTCGGCATTGAAGTTCCTTTTATCCCCCATGTGGTTTATTTGCCTTGGCCCTACGGGCCTCGGCAACTAAATCCACATTCGTGATAAAAAGTTATACCTCAGTGCCTTGGTATACAAACTACTATTTCAAGCAGTATTTAACTATTTTTTGTCTTTGCTACTTGGTACATTTAATATTTAATTTGAACATTACAGAGAGCATTGGCAGAATATGTGAACCGTTTATTTTATATATTTTCGCAACAATCCAATAGCAATGTAATAATATTAATATAAACGTAGTTAACTGTCCTGGTTGATACATTGCCATTTATTCTTATAAAAGCTATATATAATTAAATATTATTCAAACATTTTAAGAAGAAGCCATTGTTTTCCATTTGAAGTATTTTTCTTTATTGCGGAATGAAATGTTTTTAAAATAAGAACACTTGCTGTAGCTTTTACTTGTTTGCAAGAATTTTCTAAATCTCTCCTCGATTCTAAAAATGTAATTATAATCTGTTTTTGGAATTTTTTGAGTCTGTATTTGTTTTTGATAAATGGAAACTTTTGAGTGACTATTGATAAACTTCTCAGTTTTTTGAGCTTTATAATTGCAATAGGTTTATTCAGATTTAAGATAAAGCAAAATCTGTAACCTCAAGTTACACATATCAGCAGTGAGTTGATTACTAATACGATTTTATTAAAATTTAGATAGTATAATATAGAGGTTATACTTTTTGTCAATTTTGACAACTGTTTTTGCAAAGATTGAAATTGTAAAATTGTGCGATGTGTCTAAAAGAACTCTGCTGATTGTGATCTAAGAACAAATTGGCCTCCTAAAAATGTGACAAAATGCGCTCCTAACGTATAGATTCATATTAAAGACATGGACACATTGATTATGGTATTCACAAAGATAACAAGAAGGTCATGTCTCTATATCTTAATTTTAATAAAATCATATTAGTCCTCAACTTACTGCTGATATTTGTAACTTGGGTTCTAGATTTTCCTTTATCTTGAATCTAAATGAACTATAGGTACTTTATTGCCAATTTCAATTATTACAATTTTTATAATTATCTTCATAAAAATAGCTGAGTCGGGATGAATGCTGTGTTTGAGCGCTCATCTCTGTAAACTTGAACTCTTAAAGGGATTTTCCAACATGTGTGTTGCATTATTTAATAAAGCATTCATCAACGGAAATTGGCTTCTAAGTTCTTTTCTGCTCTATTAAGCCCATGCGCCAAACACGTAACATGAATTACGATTTTATAAAATTGTACATTATTTTGTCTATGTGGCAGTTACTTCATTACCCATCCCTTGTTTAGGGCACAACAAAATGTTATGGAGCACGAGGGGACAGATGATAGTAAAACTCGCAAAATTAAGCGATAAGAAACTGTATGTAGGTAATATGCAACAGTTTTTCATGCCTTTTTGTAATTTATAGATAAACATCAATGCTCGACTTCTAATACTGATTACATCGAGGAAACGGATGCTAGCGAATCAGATAGTATTAAATCGAATCCAGTACTGGATGCTGAAAAGCGCTTAATAAATATTACCTTCGAAAAACGTGCGTTCAAGAAGAAATAGGTAAATTTTTAAACTTAAACTATAATTTCTTATATTTTTATGAACACGGCAGTACAATATTTTTCAATTGCCACAGAAGTGACCCTAAAGATGAATATAAATGTGGAAGAAAAAGAAGGAAACATGCCGGAAGATCTTTATAGTCCATTAATTCACACCCAAAATAACAATGGTGGTAATGTATTTTATGTTTTAAATTAGTTTTAAACTTATTACGCATATTTTTTACCAAAAATAGGCAACGATGGATTAATAGAAAATACCTTCAAGGGCACTCCAGGTAGGTGAATTTAAACACTATTCCTCAAAACCTTGCTTTTAAAATAAATAACAAATTCCCAAAACTACTCGTGTGAAAATGCATATTTTACAGATGGTAAGCAAAGCAGTACTGACGAAATAATATACCAGACCAGAACAGCAGATAATTATATTGGAAATCATTATAAAATTCAGGAGGATCGCGATTATATAGAAAGAAAATCGCTGTGGATGATAATGGTACTATATTTTGATTACTAAACTTTCCTTAAATGTTACAGCATAATATTATGTTGCAGTAAACCATGTGCATAGTGAAGAGCTATTTACAAATCCTACGAGTACTGAGGACGATCAGGGTACGCACATTCTGTATAATGATTTTTTTCGTAGTACAATATAAAACAATATAGATGCATTGTGGAAATTATCTGTATTGCGGTATCAACAAAAATAAGTGTAAGTATTTGTTTATGCTGTCTCGTGGTCGTATATGTTTACTAAGTACAGGGTCAGGTAATTGGTACTGGTGGTTTTTAGTAGGCTTTGGAAAAACAATAATTATGACCCTTGCATATTTACCACAATTATTTCTACAAACTGCCATTTCAAAATACATGGAACAGATTTCTCTAAATCGAAGTGTTTGTGCAATATAAAACTTTTCGCATGTAGTAAATTGTGAAGACGCAATGTAATTTTAGGAGTGAAATTTAAGTACTAAAACACGGAAGCGTTCCAAAGGGGAATACAATTTTAAAGTGGGTAAACGATTTTCACGTTAGATGTACCATTATCTTAAATTTGCGTGGTACTACACGTTCAGTTGGTACACCAGACTCTTCCGTGCATTGATATTTGAAATTCTCGCTTAAAGTTTCGTCGCGTCGTCAAAGCAATGTGTTCGCAAGTAGTTTTCTACAGCAAACACGCGTTGATTTCGAGGAAACTGCCATGACTTTTAAAATTGCACTATTTAAGGAAAATATTGCGGTCACACGCATAATTATTTATATCAAAACCTACTAAAAACAACCAGTACCTATTCCCGAACCCTGTATCTACAGAAAACATCACTTGCTAAAAAATAGATAAATTGAGGGTACGTTTATCGGTTAACACAAGGTATAGATACATAACATACACTTTATTCTCGCCAAAAGTTAGAAAATATAATTAGTCTTCTTTAGGCCCTAGACAATTCATTAGTGTTTTTATATGTAGATATGGGAACCTCTTCAAAAAATTCTCAAAAGAAGAAATATTCTAAAAAATTATCAATTTGTAATTTTTGTCATAAATTAAAAACAAATATAGCTCGTCATTTTGAGATCATGCATGAAAATGAAAAAGAAGTTGAAGAATTGGGTTTCCCGAGTGTGCATTCACGGAGTGCGGACGCGAGCTATTTTCGGCAAATAAAAATAACTTAAAACCACAGTGTAATTAATACTGAAGTGTCGCATAATTGTGTCCTCCCGCAAACAGATAGTGCGTATCGCACTGCACCACTTGGCTGGCCCTGGCCTTGCCAGAGCAAAACAACACATAGATAAATTCCCACACCGTTTAATCGTTCACTACAGAAATGCATACTGTAAGTAAAGATAACAACACTACCAAAACTGATTTACAACCCCTGACCTCATCCTTTTCTAACGCCGTTAAAACTACCCCACCAATGCAACCTACCGTCTTCAACTATCCAAAAAAAGAACAGGCAATACTATTTAATGCTGCTGAAGGAATCCCCATCCGAGATTATGTAGTAACATTAGGAAAACTTATGGGCCCAAAAAACATTTCCTTCTGCTCAAGAATATCCAACAATAGAATATGTATTTACTTTGCCAACCAAAACTTGGTTGAACAGTTTATGATCAATCACGGATCAATAACAATAAATGAAATAGTTTTCCAAGCCCGCAAGTTAATCACCCCTGCACAAAGAATTGTACTATCAAATGTCTGTCCATCTATTCCAAACAACATAATCGAAGATCACCTCAAAAAAAATGGAACTGAAACCAGTCTCCCCTATGACATTCCTAAGAGCTGGCATCAACGATGAAGAATACAATCATATCCTCAGCTTCCGTAGACAAATATACATCAGTCCAAACGATACTACAACCCTCCCAGAGTCGTTCTTACTGTCTCACGAAAACACTCAATACCGCATATTTGTATCAACGGACGGTATAACCTGTTACAAATGTCGGAAAGGAGGACACACAGCAACCCAATGCCCCATCCAACCTGAAATACTACTCCAATATACACCAGCTGCTTCCATCAACGACCACCCTCTCTGTTCTACCCTACAACAACCTTCAACCCCGAATGACAACTCCGCGCAGACAACTTTACAACCACCAGAACAAGAAAAACAAGGTGAGATACAACCGTTTGTAAATCCACCACTAGTCATATCCCAGGCAAACTCTCCAAAAACTACTCGACCAAAAAGAACTAAAAGTCAGATTACTAGTGAATCCGATTCTGACGCACCAAATATGGGAAAACTACTACAACCGGCTAAAGAAATGATTGAATCTAAATCCCAGAAATTCCTATTAACTTTTGCAAATCTACAAGGTTTTCTAGAAGATTCACAAGGAAATCCTGACCCCTTAGGACTATCCCGAGAATACACAGAGAATACTGAAGCACTTCTCGAAATGTTAGACAACATCTACCCGAAACTAAAAGAACGAGGCATAAAATCAAGAATAACGAGGATAATTAGGAAAATCAACTCCCAACTGCACACAGAACAATCCAGTATGGATGCAGAGTCCACAAATGCAGAACACTAAAGTAGTCTATATAAAGTTGAGATTCATATAAGCAACCCAACATGACAGCAACTATTCTTGAATGGAATATGAATGGCTATCTAAAACATCAAGAACAAATAAAAATATTATTATCGGAGCAATCACCCACATGCTTATGTCTCCAAGAAACCCACTTGAAGCAATCAACCAAAATTCACAACAAAGACTATCATATATATCGAAAAGACAGAGAAACAGACACATATGGTGGGGTAGCAATTTTTGTACATACCAAGGTGCACTCAGAAGAACTAGCGCTCACTACAGATTTAGAAGCGATAGCAGTAAAACTTTATCTAAACAATTTACAGCTCACAGCATGCAATGTGTATCTTCCCCCCAACAAAGATATTTCCCAACACCACCTTGATAGGATAATCCAACAACTTCCTTCTCCATTCATAATAAGTGGAGACTTCAATAGCCATAACACCATGTGGGGATCGACCTACACAAACTCCAAAGGACGAGTACTGGGGAAAATTATCGAACGCGATGACGTGGTCCTATTAAACAATGGATCGCCCACTCACTTCAGTTCAGGCACCGGAAGTCTCTCTATTATAGATCTAACTCTTATTGATTCCAAAACAGCTCCCTTAGCAAAATGGGAAGTCTTAGACAATCTCTATGACAGCGACCACTTCCCCATCATAACATCTCTGCCTAACACGATAACACCAGAAGCTAACCCCATCTCCAAATGGAATCTCAAGAAAGCAAACTGGACCCTCTACGCAAAATTAGTCGACAACTTATGGTCCCCAACCGAAGACACCAACGACATAAATACCCTGATCGACACCCTTATAGTAGCAATCACAACCGCAGCAGAACAGTGCATAGGAAGGAAAACATATCCTCAGGGGAAAATACCTGTCCCGTGGTGGAACTACAAATGTGCAAAAGCGATCAAAGCGAGCAAAAAAGCATTTAACCATTTCAAAAAACACCCCAACCTAGAGAACCTAATAAATTTCAAAAAACTTCGGGCCAAAGCCCGTTTAGTCATCAAAACTAGTAAAAGAGACTTGTGGCAAAATTACGTTTCATCTATCAACAGTAGCACCCCAACGAAAGAAGTCTGGAATAAAATCCGAAAAATCAAAGGAACAAATACTGTCAGTACCATCCCCCTACTAATTCACAACAACACACATTACACAACACCGGAACAGTTAACTAATTGTCTAGCTCAACAATTTTACCGTAACTCCAGCAGTAGCCCAGACAACTCCAACACAACCAGTCGAGCAGGTTCAGAAGATATGACATCCGGTATAGCTCAGAATACTAAAGAAGCTCTCAACCTTTCCTTCACCAAATGGGAACTAGACTCCGCACTGAGAAAATGTAAAGGTACCAGCCCGGGAATTGACAACATCCCGTTTGAAATGCTCCAAAATCTATCAGAAAAAGGCAAACAAAACTTACTAAACACGTACAACTATTTATGGGAAAACAACACGTTCCCAGACAAATGGAGGGAAGCAATTATAATACCGATACTTAAACCCAACAAAATACGAACCGACCCTGCAAACTACCGACCTATCGCCCTTACATCATGTGTATGTAAATTACTAGAAAAACTAATTAACCACAGATTAATCTGGTATCTAGAGTCACACAATCTTCTAAACAACAACCAAAGTGGCTTCCGGCGCGGAAGATCTACGATAGATCAGCTAATCTCCCTGGAGTCCGATATACACAATGCCTTCGAGAACAAACAACATCTCATTTCGATATTCCTAGACCTACAGAAAGCCTACGACTCAGTAAGAAGAGGCCACATTATTACACAGCTCAAACAATACGGATTTGAAGGACATATTCTATCATTCATTCAAAATGTTTTATCAAACCGTTCCTTCCGAGTCCGGATTGGAAACACTATATCTAATACCTTTATCCAGGAAGATGGCGTCCCGCAGGGGGCTGTCCTTAGTGTAACATTATTCCTGATAGCACTAAACGAAATACCAAAATGCGCAACGCTTCCTGTCAAAGTCTCCCTATACGCAGACGACATCACAATCCACTGTAAAGGAAAGAACATTCTATCCGTACAACAAAATCTTCAGGTAACCCTAGACAACTTAGAAAACTGGATTAAAAACACTGGACTCCACTTCTCCCCTTACAAATCGCAGTGCATGCATTTCTGCGCCCTTCGAGGACCACACGACAACCCATCCCTAAAACTAGACAGCAGAACACTTCCATTCGTACGCACCATCAAATATCTAGGCCTAACATTAGATCAGAAATTAACTTGGCTGCCGCACTTACGCCAACTTAAAACTGAATGTTGGAAAAAACTAAATCTCTTAAAGACCCTATCACACCACACCTGGGGAGCGGATACCCACTCGCTAATACACATATATAAATCAATAATACGATCCAAACTCGACTATGGAAGTATCCTGTATGGCTCCGCCCGCCCCAGCGCCCTAAAACTTATAGACACTATCCACTCTACCGCACTAAGACTATCAATAGGAGCCTTTCGCAGCAGCCCAGTAGACAGCATACTAGCTTTGACTGGAGAACCTCCTCTCGTCTACAGACGCCAACAGCTATCTATGTCATATGCAGCAACTATCGCAGCAAAATCCACACATCCTAATTTCAAACACATCTTTCCTCAACCGCCTACAAAACCTACCACATCAAATGGCAGAATTGCTCTCAAACTTAGAATTCACAATACTCTCAATAACCTCAATCTACCACTTCCACCAACTACAAACCATACCTCTGCAGACCTGTACATTCCTTGGCAACAGTCCCCCCCCCCCCCCCAATGTGCTCTTAAACCTCACAAAATTCAGTAAAGACACAACCAATCCAGTGCAATACCGGAAGTTATTCCGTGAACTGTGTGATAACTTCCGTTACCACTCCAAAATATTTACGGATGGATCAAAAACAGACAATGGTGCAGCTGCTGCGGTTTCAACTGAACAAGCGTCATTCAACTTTCATCTCCCAGACATGATCAGCTCTTACACGGGGGAACTCTTTGCCATTCTCCAAGCATTAATCTACGCCCAAACATCTCCCGACACCAAACTTCTAATCTGTACGGACTCTCTCAACTCTCTGCAAAGTATTAACGTACTATTCCCCCAAACAACGATAGTCAAGGACATCCAGGCCCACCTACACAAACTGAAAATGATGGAAAAGGACGTTGTATTTGTATGGATCCCCTCGCATATCGGAATTGCTGGAAACGAACAGGCGGACGAAGCAGCAAAATCAGCTATCACTACAGAACCCCAAATAAGCATTCCCATCCCCCCTAAGGACTATAGGTGCGTAGTAAAAAAGAAGATCAAGGATTTCTGGCAAGAAAAGTGGTCCAACGTTACCAACAACAAACTGCGGGAACTCAAACCAGACATCAAACCAAAGCCAAAAACCGCATTATCCCGAAGAGAAGAAGTCATAATTACGAGACTGCTAATAGGACATACTCGACTAACGCACAGCCATCTTTTCCGCAAAACGCAACCTGAGATATGCCAAACATGTCACGTGGTGAATTCGGTGAAGCACCTCATAACAGAATGCAGTACCCACACCAGACTCCAAAGAGCGTTGCGAATCCCTCGTAACCTGTCTGAAGCCCTCTCTCAAGACCACCATATCACCATACTAAAATACCTAAAACTTAGTAACCTCTACACTACCATATAACAATACGAACATATTAATTTCTTAATTTATTATCATCCAATGTAACATACATCGAGTGGCGCTAATGGCCATGTTGTCGAAGCGCCGTAATAAATAAATTAAAAAAAAAAAAAAAAGTTGAAGAATTTTTAACACTAGAAAAATTATGCCCAGAACGGTACAAAATGATTTCCCTGCTAAGAAATAGGGGCAATTCTGAATACAATACAAGCGAAGAAAATTTAGAAACCACTATTCTAGCAAGAAGAATAAGTAAACCTGCTGCTGCAAATGCTAAAAAACCATTGCCTTGTCCCACCTGCATCTCGTACAAAGCTCTATCCATTCATAGTCAAAAGTGTTGAGATACGTTCAACCCTAAAGGTGAAACACGATCTGTAGTAAGAAATGCGAGGTCTCTAATCACCAACATACATTCAATTGCAAATGAAGTAATGATCACCAAAATTATTCCTCCAATGAGAAGAGATGCAATATTTGATGTCCTTAGAAAGGATAAATTAATAATTTTGTACGGCAATCACTTGACACCAAAATATAGGGGCCATCAAGAGTATATGATAAGGAATAAAATAAGATTACTTGGAAGATTACTTCACATAACTAGTAAACAAAATAGAACCGAAAATCGATGAATTATTAACACTTTTCAGACCAAAATATTTCGAAAGTGCTGTGAAAGGTATTGTAGAATACGCAGGATTGGACCACAGTACAGCTTTATATAGAAGCCCCAAATCTTCTTTGGAAATGGTGCATGCTATAAAAGTATGTTGCAATATTTTGAATGCATTTTATATAATGGAAGAAGGCAGAAAGCGAAAAGAACAGCAAGTTAAGAGATTTTATAAATTGCTAGAGACACAAGCAGGTGGAAGGATTGCTAAACCAGCCCAGAGAACTTTAATAGATAACAAACGAAAAGCTTTCAATAAATTAGAAATTAAAATACCCTTTTCAGAAGACATTGCAAAATTTAAAATTTTTTAATTGAAACGCTCTGAAACGACATTTCAAAAGTTGCGCAAAGAAGGTTTTAACTACGATTTATGGAAAGAGCTAGGAAAATGTTCTTTACTGTACATTGTTGTTCTCAACAGAAAACGAAGTGGCGAAAGCCATAGGGTACTAGTCTTTGAAAACATATATCAACTAAGCAATACTTCCCTTCCTGAAGTATATCAAATGTTAAGCAATGCTGATAAAAAAACAGCACAATCAATTTTTAAACTCGTTATTCGAGGTAAACTGGACAAACCTGTAACTACTTTTGTTCCTGATACTATTAAAATGTACCTGGACTACATATATTATCACAGAACAGAAATGACGCTCAAGTGGTCTCCCAGGAAAACTGAGTGGAGGCAGGAACAGATGCTTGGAAACATGCCCATTAATGAGAGAATATAGTAAGCTAGCCAACTTACAATATCCTACTTAATTAAGAACCATACCTTTGAGAAAACATTTTGCCAGGAAAATTTCAACATTTGATTTAAAAGATGCACAACAAGATTCCGTTCAGGTGTTTATGGGCCACCACGGTAAAATTCACAAACGTATATATTGCCAAAATGTCGTATCTAAAGACCTTATGTTAGCCCGTCTATTAAATAGGGAATGTGGAGGTAAGAGCTTCTTTAATGTGATATTACCCGATAAATATGAAGATATATTTAAGATATAGAGGAAATTAGTGAGTCCAGTGGAAATCAAAATGTGCATGGTTCAAACTTTTACGAGACCAAGATCAAGGATCATAGTGATGATTATGACCAAATGATTTCAGAATGTACTAAAAATATTAAAAGTTGTAGCAGTGCTTATGATGACACAACAGTAAGCTCGCCTTATACCACACCAACAAAACCAAAATCAGTTAAACCAGTCTACAAAAAACGTATTACCCCTACAAAGAAAAGATGTAGAAAAGTTTTAAATTATAGCGAACAAGGCGAAGATGAAAAGCGAGAACCAGACGAATTTCAAGATAGGGGAGAGAGCTTCAAGGTGGAGAACGAACAATACAATGAAACCTCTGACGATTGTGAAGGTAGGGTAATCAAGGCAGCTAAAAGAGACGTAAGTTTTATTATTAATTCGTTAATATAGATCTCAATTTTGTTTTCTCTTTTGAAGCTCGTTGGAGCACACCCGAAAAATATGCAGCACGAAGACAGTGTGCAGATAATATCCAGAAGCATGCAATACTCCCAATAGGTTTTAGTGTGTGTGTAGTGACACAATAACCACTTACCCAGAACTAAGTGGAAAAACGGTCTTAACCATAAAAAGTTTCATTCAGCATGCTGCTAAGCGTCTAAACAACCCAGCATGATAAACAAAGGTTTTCGAAGAAGATTGCAGGCCTGTAGCTACGGAGGTGCCTGACACCTTCTGCGAAAATTTGACCACCCTCTGGAAAATTTTCAACTTTGAGAGCTTATTAAAAAATATATTTTTTGTAGTCTATGAGTTTTTTTGGTTAATTAAACAGAACAGTACTATAAACAATCTTTTTTGTATGCTGATCTGGTAGCAACTATCTACCAGCTTAGCAACGAGTCCGGTATGTACGATTTTATGGTCCAGGCCGGTAACACTAGCAACGCCTGTGATTCGTGTTATAGGTTTGGCAATACTGAAATGTGTTGTTGTTGACACTGTCAGTCGATGTCAAACTCGAGGTTAGCAGGTTAGATTTTTCGTCAGTCTGACACAAACTGACGCAAAACCCAACATCAAATTTGACATAGACAGCGTCACCAACCGTATAACAAGAATCACAGAAATGTCAAAGCAAATAGTATGGTATAATTCTTTAATACAATCAAAATAGTTTTTGTTCTTTTTCTCAATTATCAAATAACTAACTAATGTATTATAGCAACTAATTATATGTCCTTGTGCGAGTATATTATCTTCAGAGTCTCATCCTGAAGAAGTTCTTAAAGTGGAGTGAAATATTTGTATTTGATTAAAAAAATGTTGATAACGCAGTTTTGACTAAGTAACCAGAAAAACTTCTAAACGGCGTACCTAACAAGTAATCAATACTTCTTTAAATTTTTCTGTAATAATTACAATTGTACGTACTGGAATTCTCCCAAGTCTTAAAAACGCGATCACCCATTGACGGTATCCCATCCTTATCAATGAGTAGTCCGGTAGTGTTCCATATGTATACTTTAATTAAAACATTTGTTAGGTTTATTAATTATTAATCAATAATTAATCAAATAAATGGTGTTTGGTTCTATGGCTATGATAAACTGTGTTTAAAATTGTCTACATAAATTG
Organism: Agriotes lineatus; assembly: GCA_940337035.1. Classification (NCBI taxonomy): domain Eukaryota; kingdom Metazoa; phylum Arthropoda; class Insecta; order Coleoptera; family Elateridae; genus Agriotes; species Agriotes lineatus. Next base: position 1,473,742 of record OW679202.1, on the reverse strand, counting down.
TTTTAAGGTTATTGTAATAAATTGTAATAAATTTACTGCTTTACTTATGTGCTTTTGGTTGAATTTATAATACACACTTGAGTAATTTAGTTGCGATAACGAATTAATTCAAATTATTTTTAAAGCAAAGACAAAACATTCTGAAAAAGTATGTGTTGTATAACCCGTTTAATGTTTTACATATTCGATATAATTTCATATTGTTGTGCGCATAGTTGTTAATAAATATAATTAAAAAGTAATGTCAAAACGTTTATCGAACAAAAATGTGGTAGGAGTATTTGTTTATTTAAAAACTGCAAAAGTGTAATCTTTTATAGCACTTAAATAATTCAAGATTCATTTATGCTTTTCTTCTTATAACATAGACAAGTAGTTTTTGTAAACATTACCTAAATAAATACAAAGCAATTATAATTAATGGATACTAAAATAAAAGCATTATAAAACTTACCATTTTGTTTTTTAGTTTTCGACACATTGCAATTGAAAAAGACAGAAGTAAAGTAACTATTGATTTGTTACTAATTTTAAGCTGGTAGGGACTAATAAAATTAATTAGATAACATTTAGATGTGTCTCAGATGTTTGTAATATGTCTTACTTGTTTAAATTATCAGTTTATACCATTGGTATTAAATAAAAGTAAAATACTACACACATCCAATTCATGGATGCTATTCTCATGGTAATAAAATGATAAATATGAATTTTATAGTGACTTGGAGAACTAATTATATGTATGCATTTAAGAATTCAATTTATAATAGATTTAATTTAATAATACTACTAGTTTACTATATTATGATAAATAATAATGGAACATCCTCGTTTTGCTTTGACCTATATTAGTTGCAGCATAGTGAAGTGGTTTGTCTCCATCTTTTGAGGCTAAAACCAACGTTACATATAGAATTTTCAGATGAAGCTGAACACGGTTTACACACATACATACATACATATATATATATATATATATATATATATATATATATATATATTAAAGGTAAACATTTCAGGGTGTCATACCGCTTAATAAATTTGAAGATTTCTTCAACTGGTTGAAGAACATCTTGAAGGGCGTTTGGGGTTGGACGACGTTTCGACGAAATCACATTCGTCATTTTCAAGTCCTTATAGTCCTGGTTTGGCTTCTAGTTATGCGGCAACACGACGGACTGTCAACTTGATGTACAGCTGACTGAATGGGTTGTTTATCAATTACTGTGGCAACTAGCATCGAGGGAGCTGTACTGCTAGAACGGATGGCTGGTGTTCGTAGAGAATGGCCGGCCGTTGCTTGTAGTAACGTTGGTAACCACGATGCAGGTAATCGGCTTGTGTCGTCGCGGGTGTTCATACAATTCGGACGTTTCACGATTTCGATGGCTTCTCGTATGATGCATGCGTCTTTGTGTTCGACGCTGGCAATGCTCTTGGTGTTGTCGAAATCAATCTTGTGCGAAGTATCCCATATATGATGCACTAGCGATGAAGTGTGTTCCATCTTCTTAACATAATTCTGATGTTCCTCCTTGCGTGCCTTTATTCTCCGGTTGGTGTGGCCTATGTAGCTGCTATCGCAATCCCGACACGGTATCTCGTAGACTCCTTGGTTTTCCAAAGGGATGTACTCTTTAGGATTCCTCAGTATGGACTGGATTATTCTATCCGTGGTAAAGGTTGTCCTGATGTTAGATTTTCTAAGGATTCTTCCGATTTTCTCTGTCGTGCCTCGGATGTAAGGCAGGTACGCCGTGCCACAAGGTCTCTCCTCTTCTGCGTCTTGCGTTTTGGTCTTCGGTGGTCGGAACGCTTTCTTAATCGCTGCTCTGCCATAACCATTTTGTTCGAATACTCGAGCAAGGGTTGCTAATTCTTGTCTTGTATTCTCCTTGTCGGCTATCCTTCTTGATCTACAAACCAGTGTTGTCAGGACTGATTGTAGTTGAGCAGGGTGGTGGTGTGAATTAGCATTTAGGTAGCGATTGGTGTGCGTGGTCTTCCTATAAACCGTGTGCCCCAATTTTCCATTCTTCTTGGTGATGAGAACGTCTAGGAATGGAAGGTGGTTGTTCTTCTCCAATTCCATCGTAAACTGGATCTTATTATGGATGCTATTGAGATGGGTAAGGAAATCAGCAAGTCGATTCTTACCATGACCCCATATGGCAAAGACATCATCGACATACCGAAGCCAAAGTTTCGGTTTGTAAATGGTGCTGTCCAGTGCTTTCGATTCGAAGTCCTCCATGAAGAGATTCGCAATGACGGGAGACAAAGGTGAACCCATCGGCGCTCCTTCTACTTGCTTGTAGCGTTGACCATTATAGATGAAATATGTATTCTGGAGACAATGATCGGCAAGTTTGATGATGTGTTGAGGTGGATCATACTTCTGTTTAATGACGTTTAGAGCTTCGGCAACTGGCACTTTAGTAAACAGAGAGACGACGTCAAAGCTCACGAGGATATCGGTCGGTGTAATTTTCTCCTTTTGCAGCATCTCGATGAAGTGGGTAGAATTCATAACGTATGAAGCCGCATCTCCCACATGCGGCTGCAGATGTTTGGCTACGAACGCTGCAAGTCGTTGGATAGGTGATCCTATGGAACTAACGATAGGCCTAAGCGGTGTTCCATCCTTATGAATTTTTGGGAGACCGTATATCTTGGGACATTTAGACGACTTTTCTCTAGGTATAAGTTGATTTTGCACTTCAGTTTCGATGTTACTCTCCTTTATCTTCGACTTGGTGGTCTTCTCCAAATACGTTGTTGGATCTGTGGAGATACATTTGTAAGCACTGTCCTGCAGTAAAGAAATCATTTTAGAGTGGTAGTCATCGTTGTTCATGATAACGGTGACATTTCCTTTGTCTGCAGGAAGAATAATGATGTTGTTGTTCTGACGAAGATTCTTGAGTGCCAAAGATTCATCACGGGATAGATTCGATTTGGGTGGTTTAGCCAATCGTAAGATTCGAGAGGTATCTTGTCGGATAATATCGGCGGTATTCTTATCCAGTCTCGAAATCGCAGTTTCTACTCCGCAGATGATAGATTCCACTGGAATACGTTTTGGAGCTATGGCGTAGTTGAAACCTTTAGCAAGTGCAGATATCGCAGATTCATCCAAAGTAATATCAGAAATATTACGGACAACTTTAGACATATCCAGATTAGTAGTACGATACCCTTTTTGCGTTGAATAAAGATGGTCGAATTTCTTCCTTTGCTTTATCGTGTAGAGGTTTCTGTCAGTTTCCGCTCGAAAGTCTGCTAATTGGTCGATGATGTTCCAGATCATAGGGTGGATGATCCCGCTGAGGTGAAGATGCAAATCAAGAAGTTCTTTATTTATTTTGGCCAAAATGTGTCTCGTCTCTTTGATGGAATCTCGAAGAAGAGCAGCACTCGCCTTGTTCAGAATGTTCGTGGTCCGATACGTTTTTCGATGGAATGACAATCTAGCACAGGTCGGGATGATGTTCTGATCTCTGCAGCGTTGCAGGAATGTCAAATTGCATAGATTTTTACATTTCTTGGACCGCAGTTTTTCAAAACTTCTGGTTTGATGGAATATATTCTCCCGGTAGAGACGTATAATAATATTACGAAGGTTTTCGCGGCTGATATGTATTAAAGGTAAACATTTCAGGGTGTCATACCGCTTAATAAATTTGAAGATTTCTTCAACTGGTTGAAGAACATCTTGAAGGGCGTTTGGGGTTGGACGACGTTTCGACGAAATCACATTCGTCATTTTCAAGTCCTTATAGTCCTGGTTTGGCTTCTAGTTATGCGGCAACACGACGGACTGTCAACTTGATGTACAGCTGACTGAATGGGTTGTTTATCAATTACTGTGGCAACTAGCATCGAGGGAGCTGTACTGCTAGAACGGATGGCTGGTGTTCGTAGAGAATGGCCGGCCGTTGCTTGTAGTAACGTTGGTAACCACGATGCAGGTAATCGGCTTGTGTCGTCGCGGGTGTTCATACAATTCGGACGCCATAGCTCCAAAACGTATTCCAGTGGAATCTATCATCTGCGGAGTAGAAACTGCGATTTCGAGACTGGATAAGAATACCGCCGATATTATCCGACAAGATACCTCTCGAATCTTACGATTGGCTAAACCACCCAAATCGAATCTATCCCGTGATGAATCTTTGGCACTCAAGAATCTTCGTCAGAACAACAACATCATTATTCTTCCTGCAGACAAAGGAAATGTCACCGTTATCATGAACAACGATGACTACCACTTTAAAATGATTTCTTTACTGCAGGACAGTGCTTACAAATGTATCTCCACAGATCCAACAACGTATTTGGAGAAGACCACCAAGTCGAAGATAAAGGAGAGTAACATCGAAACTGAAGTGCAAAATCAACTTATACCTAGAGAAAAGTCGTCTAAATGTCCCAAGATATACGGTCTCCCAAAAATTCATAAGGATGGAACACCGCTTAGGCCTATCGTTAGTTCCATAGGATCACCTATCCAACGACTTGCAGCGTTCGTAGCCAAACATCTGCAGCCGCATGTGGCAGATGCGGCTTCATACGTTATGAATTCTACCACTTCATCGAGATGCTGCAAAAGGAGAAAATTACACCGACCGATATCCTCGTGAGCTTTGACGTCGTCTCTCTGTTTACTAAAGTGCCAGTTGCCGAAGCTCTAAACGTCATTAAACAGAAGTATGATCCACCTCAACACATCATCAAACTTGCCGATCATTGTCTCCAGAATACATATTTCATCTATAATGGTCAACGCTACAAGCAAGTAGAAGGAGCGCCGATGGGTTCACCTTTGTCTCCCGTCATTGCGAATCTCTTCATGGAGGACTTCGAATCGAAAGCACTGGACAGCACCATTTACAAACCGAAACTTTGGCTTCGGTATGTCGATGATGTCTTTGCCATATGGGGTCATGGTAAGAATCGACTTGCTGATTTCCTTACCCATCTCAATAGCATCCATAATAAGATCCAGTTTACGATGGAATTGGAGAAGAACAACCACCTTCCATTCCTAGACGTTCTCATCACCAAGAAGAATGGAAAATTGGGGCACACGGTTTATAGGAAGACCACGCACACCAATCGCTACCTAAATGCTAATTCACACCACCACCCTGCTCAACTACAATCAGTCCTGACAACACTGGTTTGTAGATCAAGAAGGATAGCCGACAAGGAGAATACAAGACAAGAATTAGCAACCCTTGCTCGAGTATTCGAACAAAATGGTTATGGCAGAGCAGCGATTAAGAAAGCGTTCCGACCACCGAAGACCAAAACGCAAGACGCAGAAGAGGAGAGACCTTGTGGCACGGCGTACCTGCCTTACATCCGAGGCACGACAGAGAAAATCGGAAGAATCCTTAGAAAATCTAACATCAGGACAACCTTTACCACGGATAGAATAATCCAGTCCATACTGAGGAATCCTAAAGAGTACATCCCTTTGGAAAACCAAGGAGTCTACGAGATACCGTGTCGGGATTGCGATAGCAGCTACATAGGCCACACCAACCGGAGAATAAAGGCACGCAAGGAGGAACATCAGAATTATGTTAAGAAGATGGAACACACTTCATCGCTAGTGCATCATATATGGGATACTTCGCACAAGATTGATTTCGACAACACCAAGAGCATTGCCAGCGTCGAACACAAAGACGCATGCATCATACGAGAAGCCATCGAAATCGTGAAACGTCCGAATTGTATGAACACCCGCGACGACACAAGCCGATTACCTGCATCGTGGTTACCAACGTTACTACAAGCAACGGCCGGCCATTCTCTACGAACACCAGCCATCCGTTCTAGCAGTACAGCTCCCTCGATGCTAGTTGCCACAGTAATTGATAAACAACCCATTCAGTCAGCTGTACATCAAGTTGACAGTCCGTCGTGTTGCCGCATAACTAGAAGCCAAACCAGGACTATAAGGACTTGAAAATGACGAATGTGATTTCGTCGAAACGTCGTCCAACCCCAAACGCCCTTCAAGATGTTCTTCAACCAGTTGAAGAAATCTTCAAATTTATTAAGCGGTATGACACCCTGAAATGTTTACCTTTAATACATATCAGCCGCGAAAACCTTCGTAATATTATTATACGTCTCTACGGGGAGAATATATTCCATCAAACCAGAAGTTTTGAAAAACTGCGGTCCAAGAAATGTAAAAATCTATGCAATTTGACATTCCTGCAACGCTGCAGAGATCAGAACATCATCCCGACCTGTGCTAGATTGTCATTCCATCGAAAAACGTATCGGACCACGAACATTCTGAACAAGGCGAGTGCTGCTCTTCTTCGAGATTCCATCAAAGAGACGAGACACATTTTGGCCAAAATAAATAAAGAACTTCTTGATTTGCATCTTCACCTCAGCGGGATCATCCACCCGATGATCTGGAACATCATCGACCAATTAGCAGACTTTCGAGCGGAAACTGACAGAAACCTCTACACGATAAAGCAAAGGAAGAAATTCGACCATCTTTATTCAACGCAAAAAGGGTATCGTACTACTAATCTGGATATGTCTAAAGTTGTCCGTAATATTTCTGATATTACTTTGGATGAATCTGCGATATCTGCACTTGCTAAAGGTTTCAACTACGCCATAGCTCCAAAACGTATTCCAGTGGAATCTATCATCTGCGGAGTAGAAACTACGATTTCGAGACTGGATAAGAATACCGCCGATATTATCCGACAAGATACCTCTCGAATCTTACGATTGGCTAAACCACCCAAATCGAATCTATCCCGTGATGAATCTTTGGCACTCAAGAATCTTCGTCAGAACAACAACATCATTATTCTTCCTGCAGACAAAGGAAATGTCACCGTTATCATGAACAACGATGACTACCACTCTAAAATGATTTCTTTACTGCAGGACAGTGCTTACAAATGTATCTCCACAGATCCAACAACGTATTTGGAGAAGACCACCAAGTCGAAGATAAAGGAGAGTAACATCGAAACTGAAGTGCAAAATCAACTTATACCTAGAGAAAAGTCGTCTAAATGTCCCAAGATATACGGTCTCCCAAAAATTCATAAGGATGGAACACCGCTTAGGCCTATCGTTAGTTCCATAGGATCACCTATCCAACGACTTGCAGCGTTCGTAGCCAAACATCTGCAGCCGCATGTGGCAGATGCGGCTTCATACGTTATGAATTCTACCCACTTCATCGAGATGCTGCAAAAGGAGAAAATTACACCGACCGATATCCTCGTGAGCTTTGACGTCGTCTCTCTGTTTACTAAAGTGCCAGTTGCCGAAGCTCTAAACGTCATTAAACAGAAGTATGATCCACCTCAACACATCATCAAACTTGCCGATCATTGTCTCCAGAATACATATTTCATCTATAATGGTCAACGCTACAAGCAAGTAGAAGGAGCGCCGATGGGTTCACCTTTGTCTCCCGTCATTGCAAATCTCTTCATGGAGGACTTCGAATCGAAAGCACTGGACAGCACCATTTACAAACCGAAACTTTGGCTTCGGTATGTCGATGATGTCTTTGCCATATGGGGTCATGGTAAGAATCGACTTGCTGATTTCCTTACCCATCTCAATAGCATCCATAATAAGATCCAGTTTACGATGGAATTGGAGAAGAACAACCACCTTCCATTCCTAGACGTTCTCATCACCAAGAAGAATGGAAAATTGGGGCACACGGTTTATAGGAAGACCACGCACACCAATCGCTACCTAAATGCTAATTCACACCACCACCCTGCTCAACTACAATCAGTCCTGACAACACTGGTTTGTAGATCAAGAAGGATAGCCGACAAGGAGAATACAAGACAAGAATTAGCAACCCTTGCTCGAGTATTCGAACAAAATGGTTATGGCAGAGCAGCGATTAAGAAAGCGTTCCGACCACCGAAGACCAAAATGCAAGACGCAGAAGAGGAGAGACCTTGTGGCACGGCGTACCTGCCTTACATCCGAGGCACGACAGAGAAAATCGGAAGAATCCTTAGAAAATCTAACATCAGGACAACCTTTACCACGGATAGAATAATCCAGTCCATACTGAGGAATCCTAAAGAGTACATCCCTTTGGAAAACCAAGGAGTCTACGAGATACCGTGTCGGGATTGCGATAGCAGCTACATAGGCCACACCAACCGGAGAATAAAGGCACGCAAGGAGGAACATCAGAATTATGTTAAGAAGATGGAACACACTTCATCGCTAGTGCATCATATATGGGATACTTCGCACAAGATTGATTTCGACAACACCAAGAGCATTGCCAGCGTCGAACACAAAGACGCATGCATCATACGAGAAGCCATCGAAATCGTGAAACGTCCGAATTGTATGAACACCCGCGACGACACAAGCCGATTACCTGCATCGTGGTTACCAACGTTACTACAAGCAACGGCCGGCCATTCTCTACGAACACCAGCCATCCGTTCTAGCAGTACAGCTCCCTCGATGCTAGTTGCCACAGTAATTGATAAACAACCCATTCAGTCAGCTGTAGATCAAGTTGACAGTCCGTCGTGTTGCCGCATAACTAGAAGCCAAACCAGGACTATAAGGACTTGAAAATGACGAATGTGATTTCGTCGAAACGTCGTCCAACCCCAAACGCCCTTCAAGATGTTCTTCAACCAGTTGAAGAAATCTTCAAATTTATTAAGCGGTATGACACCCTGAAATGTTTACCTTTAATATATATATATATATATATATATATATATACACATAAACCTTGTCATTGTGGCACCAAAACTGCATATTCGATGCTGTTATGGCACCCAAAAATGCAAGGGGCACCCGGTTTTGGGTGCCACATGGTTTTCTATGTTTAAATGTGTAGTATGGTTTGTAACTGCTTCCTACCTCGTTTGACGAAAAATAGGTGGGGTGCCAACTGACATCCATTATTCAGGAACATACGGTTTAGTTCCGGTATGTTGGTATAGAGGTCGCTTTACTATATACGCCTGTATAAAATTAATTAAATATTGTAGATATGGCACTCTGTAGCTTTTCACATGTTCTGGCACCCTCGACATGGCAACACTGCTTTGTGATTGCATTGTAAAGATAAGCTGTGGCCTGACTGGCATTGCATTTTCGGCAAGAAGTTGTGATTCCCAGAGTATCAACTCGTTGGTATCACTCGCGATTCTAATTCATTGTTCATTTATTACAATAGTATTCTCTGGGAAGTTGGACGTGTTTTGTCGTGAAAATGAGTGAAAGATCGAGGCGTATTGTAAGTTTTGCATTAGCAGGAAAAGCAGGTAAGTTTGACTTGTTTTTATTTTTTGCCACTTTTTGCTATTGTTTCATATTATAGCACGAAACAACACTCAGATCCTTCGATTTTATTTTACTGAAACTCTATTTCTGAAATACTTTTTCGTTTTCAAAAACATTTTTATTTTTGTCTGAAAATGTGAGAGTAATATTTAAGATACACAACCCAATAAATAGGTGCTTGAATATGTATAAAAATAGCGTTCAAATGTGCGTGAAACGGTAAAAAATCAAAATCGAAAGTTTGGTACATGTTTCGAAATAAAGCTGCATTTGCTGCGTCTGAAGTGTGTTTATTTTATCATTTGAATCTTGAGAACTGTTACAGACACGAAGTCGTTTATATAAGAAAAACAGAAACAATTTTGAGGATATTTTTAATGAACGTGCTTTGTTTAGTATATAGAATGTAAAAACTGAAAACTGTATTGTCATATTTGCTATACAACATTTATTTTTAATTCCATATGATAAAATTTTGTATTGATATAAATATGTATCGCAGGATATTTATAATCGACTTAATTCGTCATATTTAACATATTTCTAAGGAGTAAGTCTGTATAATCAACTCTTTCGTATTTCAAGACTGCTGTATTGATTTTATAATATTTTGATGCTGCGTTTGATTTTGCATTCAAATGTTATAAATACAATTTGGGTTCCTTAAAACATTTACTATTTTCAGTCTTCCGTTTAAAGTTATGGTGAATTCGATACATCACAACAATTTCAAATATTGATTTGCAGTTTTTCAAAATCTCAATATTTACATTAACTTTAAAAATATGTTTTTGATTTTATTACTTTGTTATAACTTCTTAGTAGCAACGCATATTTTTCAAAGTTGGTGCACTTTTTATCAATGACAAACTTATTTTTATACTTATTTTATTTTTTTACGTGCTCCAGTACCTTTCGGTGTAGGCGGAATTAGAAAATAGTGTAAAAACTGGATAGCTTTAAATAACTTATAAAACGTAAATAAAAAATTACTACGATATCGGTTTAAAAATAAATAAGATATCAGAAATAAGAAAATTACAATTTTCAATTACACGCTGTACTTAGTCTATAGAGCACTTTTCTTAAAAGGTATTTAATGATTACTTGATTTATTTGTTGAAATATGCATATTTTTGTCGATTTAAGTGATTTCGTATCTGGGCAAGTTGTAATAGACACACGTTGTATACTGTGGTTCATATTTCAATCTTGTTCAATTTAGTGACTAGTGATTCACTGCCAGACAAATCGGACGACGACGCTGAACTATTCTCTATGGCTAGCAGTGAAACTGAATATATACCATCATCCGTTTCATCTGACACCAGTTCTAATCAAATTGTACGTTGATATATTTTGCAATAGTATATTACTTTCAAATTACTTCTTACTAAATTTTTCGAATTGTCAATTTACAGTTTGTTATTAGTTTTGACAATAATATTTATCAAAACTAATATCAGAAGTATTTATTAACTTTTTGCATACAAAATGCCGTTGGTGCGAAATACAGTTTTATTGTTATATTTATATATTTAAGTATCTAATTTCTGGGAGAAAAATCTTGTAAGTCCTGTTCTCGAAAAATCTGAAATTACACCACGTCAGGTTTGTTTCTTTTAAATATACATATTTTTTTTTATATTTCTTACAAGGTGTCTTGAAAAACCAACAGTGGTATATAAAACATTCCAAAGTGAAAATTTGACCCAATTATTCATATAAATGTTATCCAAAATCACACTTTTGACATCTCGTATTTCAAAATTATTAAGCCAAAATTGATACAATTGGGTTGGGTATTACAAATTACATACTTTTTATCTGCACTAAAAATTAAACTGGCGCAAAATGCAGTTTATAAGACATTTAATTTCGAAGCATATTTCCTCTACAAATTTTTTATATTTTTTAGCAAAACGCAGAACTAAAGCGCGCTGGGACACATGTGTGAGAACAATAAATATGAGAATCCCTTAAATTACATCTTTTGGTGTTAATGCGTATGTTGTATTTAATATGCCCTTCAGCATGCTTTTAAGTTTTCTTTTTTTTCTCGAAAATGAAAATTGGAAAATATGTAAGGGTTCTAAATTGTATTTGATTAAAACAGAAACATAAAGTATGTCAAAGTATGTCAAAAGTTAATCGATATTTTGTATTTATTTTTGAAAATATTGAAGGGTTACATTAGAAAAGCGTTATCAAAATTAGTTTCGATAAATCTGTTTTATTTTCACACACAGATTTAATGCAGAATATTATAGGGACACTTAAGTATATTAATGTCTATTAAATGTACATAAAAGTATAGATGGTTATAAGCTGTTTTTATTTCTCCCCTTATGCTACCAAAATGCCTGTGTTTTACTACCCTATATTTTAGTAATTTCTACTACACACGTAGAGACATGGACATGGAATACCATTAAAAATGATTACAAATTCAACTTCGACACTTTTACCATGATGTCTAAGATTTACAGTGTTCGGCAAGATAAAAGTCTCGAAATATCTGAATATCTGAGATGCTATTACAGACTTTCTGTTGCCCCTCGCAGAGATTTTGGGATATGATGAAATTATTTCGGGGCAGTAGAATTCGCGTGACGACGTAAAATCAGACAAAAAATCGAGCAATGGTATACCACCAGTTCGAGTTCCTTGTCCGCACTATATGGTGTGAGGCACCATCTCCATAATAACATTTAAAGACTCAATTGTCATGTTCGAGAAAATAAAAAAAAATCCAAATCATTTTTTTTAAATTACATTAATTGTTACGAGAGGAATAAAAAGGGGATTCTCCCCTTTAGGGGTTTTTATTACGGCAACATCCTGAAATAGGTTTTTATCCATTTTTATAGATAACCTTTGTAACTAAAAATCAAGTTGGTACGCATCGAGCCTAAGAAATTGAAATACCTGCATCGTAATGCGAATTGCTGTTAAAACGTTGTCTACATTTTAGGTAGAACACTGTATATTTTTTACTATTCAGGTAGAACATTTAATTCTACTATAAAAATTGATATTTACTTCCTTTTACAATAAAGGAAGTATTGGATTCACCCCAAAAATTCGAATTAAGTTTTCAACAGATCTTCACGTTTTAGAGTCCCTTGAACCCAAAAAACATTTTTTTTTTCATTGGTCTGCCTGTGAACAGAATATCTCAAAAATGAAAAGAGATATGACGTTGAAACTTTATATATACATTTTGAGTATTATCCAGATGTCGCAGCAAGGTTTTGAAGAAAATCGCATAACCGGAAGTAGGTGTTTACTATTGTGATTTTTCAATTTTTTTTATTTTTTCAAAAACGGCTAAAACGATTTTTTTCAAACTTCAAATTTTGTTTACATTTTAATGTGAGATAGGTAATTTTTCAGTTGAATACTTCTAAAATGGGTTTATTTTGTTTTTTTTCTATTTTTTTTTATTAACTCCTATTTTAAATAGAACACACGGTATATTATTACATTTTTGAATTCAGCTTAAAATTCTAGAGAAAATTTATCTCTTCAACTAACGCTCTATTTTGTACCGTTTTTGTAGAATTTGTAATTTTGAAAATTTTTGACGAATGCTTAAAAATTTTAAAATAAATTTTTGGATAATTATAAGATCACTGTAAAAGGAAGTTTTGTGCGTGTATCACATCAGATTTTATTAAAATAATAAATCCTGACAGTAATTGAAATTTTAGTAGCGTGTTAAAATAAAAAATAATAATAAACAGCAATAGTACTTCTCAAATAACAGAGATATTTACTAGCACCATAAGTTCTTTAAAGTTTCAGTTTTTCTGCCATATTTTGGCAAGTAGGCAGGCATTGTACTTCAAATTTGTTTTTGACGTATAGCTTACAAATTTTTTAAATATATCCTTCTTTTGTCATCCATATTCGAAATTGACACGGACAAGGTTGGCTCAGACCTAGATGAAGATCAACAAGAAATCTCCATTAAAATTACAGGTATTTATTAATTAAGCATAATTTGTCAAAGCCTGGTAACAAACCTTATTATTTAAGATCAAGGCGCAATAAATAAAGAGGGAATTTTGGCATATGTGAACCATGACGCCGGGGACGCCATTTTGAGATATTTGCCAGTTTGGATAAACAATGATTTAATTACGAAACAATCTGACGAGCTATAGAGAATTTGCGATAAGAGGAACAAATAAGTGCAGCTAAACAAAATCATTTGAAAGTGCAGAAAATTTGGCAGAAATAAACGATAGCAGCAGATCAATAGTTTATATTTGTACAGAAAATGTGGGTAAAAATTCTTCTTTCACGTCAATGTTTTCTAAGTTAAAAAATTATAGCCAGCTATTGCAACAAAATATTGGTATTCAGTTCAAGGAGATTTTACAAGTGATATAAAGAAAACAGAAATTGTTTTCAGCATTCATCAGTTGATATAAAGTTTTTATTTCAGGTGAACGACAAAGATGGACGCCTATTCAGAAAACTATTATGCGACAGTATTTCGAAAACAAAATAAAACTGAAAAAGGCTTTGCGTAAAGAAGAATGTGAATCATTCATTGACAAATATGATAGTGACTTTATAGGAGTTGGTTGGGTTAGAATAAAAACGTTTGTGTTCAATGAATACAGACTGAAATAGAGCTTTATGGTTTTCGCATTTTCTTGTAATATATAATATCGTGTTCTTACACTAATAATATATGTTTTGCATATTATACAGTGTGTCTGCTTAAGTTCGCACCATATGGAAAACTTTTTTATTATTAATTTTACGAAAAAAAGTTATTCTTTATAAAAAGTTCTGCATGGTCCAAAACTTAAAATGCAATCATCAGATTTCAATTTTTTTAAGCCGCATACGAGGAATGTCAAAAAATATGCATTCTGCCCAAGAGTAAAGTACCTTTATTTGTGATATTATCGAAAATTGTTATTACGAAAAGTTGATTAGAATAAGTACTTTACTTTTACAAAAAATTTAGTAATCTGTGGTTAAAAATTACAACTGCTTGGTTTAAATAATAAGTAATGCTAAGCTTGTGCTAAAAATAAAAATAGTAATTTATAGCTTAAAATTATTGTTAAACTATTACGCTGTTTGGTCCCCTTGTGGTTGGAAATAATGGATGGGAAAGAGTTCAGCAGGTCGTCCATGTCTCTTGGAAGGTCCTCCGAGTCATTCAGGTGGACTAAGCTAAGGAGCCTTTACTTCGATCTTCGTACTAAGGCGTACTAATGGTCTCTAGAGTGTTGACTGAGACAATATTAATTTGACAACTTTAAATCAGTATATATGTATAGTTGCGATTAATATAACATGCCGGCCAAAACTCATAAAGTAATTAGCACTCGTAGAGAAATTTTCCACTTATGCGTAATGTACTTCTCACAACTCTTATTACTATCAAATGTTGTAAGTTCAAATTGAAGTGGCTAATATTCATAAAATATTTTAGGTATATTTTTTGTTATCACAGAGACCAAGTAGATTGCCGTAATTTAATGTGTTGACAAAATACATATTAAAGCTAATTTACAGACGTTTGTCAGTCGGTAATGATACGCATGCTAAATAAAAAAGAAATGATCGCATAGTGGCACTCTCGGTTTGGCAACACCGTTGGGTGCCCGTTTTACCATCCTCGAAGTAATTTTTATACAATTTGGTGCCACTTGTAGCGTATAAACATTGGTGCCATAATATCAAATATTATAATGTGATATATACGCTGGGTGCTATTTCTACAATAGGTATGGTGGGTGTCACATAATACAGAACTTATGTATATATATATATATATGTATGTATGTATGTGTGTAAACCGTGTTCAGCTTCATCTGAAAATTCTATATGTAACGTTGGTTTTAGCCTCAAAAGATGGAGACAAACCACTTCACTATGCTGCAACTAATATAGGTCAAAGCAAAACGAGGATGTTCCATTATTATTTATCATAATATAGTAAACTAGTAGTATTATTAAATTAAATCTATTATAAATTGAATTCTTAAATGCATACATATAATTAGTTCTCCAAGTCACTATAAAATTCATATTTATCATTTTATTACCATGAGAATAGCATCCATGAATTGGATGTGTGTAGTATTTTACTTTTATTTAATACCAATGGTATAAACTGATAATTTAAACAAGTAAGACATATTACAAACATCTGAGACACATCTAAATGTTATCTAATTAATTTTATTAGTCCCTACCAGCTTAAAATTAGTAACAAATCAATAGTTACTTTACTTCTGTCTTTTTCAATTGCAAGGTGTCGAAAACTAAAAAACAAAATGGTAAGTTTTATAATGCTTTTATTTTAGTATCCATTAATTATAATTGCTTTGTATTTATTTAGGTAATGTTTACAAAAACTACTTGTCTATGTTATAAGAAGAAAAGCATAAATGAATCTTGAATTATTTAAGTGCTATAAAAGATTACACTTTTGCAGTTTTTAAATAAACAAATACTCCTACCACATTTTTGTTCGATAAACGTTTTGACATTACTTTTTAATTATATTTATTAACAACTATGCGCACAACAATATGAAATTATATCGAATATGTAAAACATTAAACGGGTTATACAACACATCCTTTTTCAGAATGTTTTGTCTTTGCTTTAAAAATAATTTGAATTAATTCGTTATCGCAACTAAATTACTCAAGTGTGTATTATAAATTCAACCAAAAGCACATAAGTAAAGCAGTAAATTTATTACAATTTATTACAATAACCTTAAAACAATTTATGTAGACAATTTTAAACACAGTTTATCATAGCCATAGAACCAAACACCATTTATTTGATTAATTATTGATTAATAATTAATAAACCTAACAAATGTTTTAATTAAAGTATACATATGGAACACTACCGGACTACTCATTGATAAGGATGGGATACCGTCAATGGGTGATCGCGTTTTTAAGACTTGGGAGAATTCCAGTACGTACAATTGTAATTATTACAGAAAAATTTAAAAGAAGTATTGATTACTTGTTAGGTACGCCGTTTAGAAGTTTTTCTGGTTACTTAGTCAAAACTGCGTTATCAACATTTTTTTAATCAAATACAAATATTTCACTCCACTTTAAGAACTTCTTCAGGATGAGACTCTGAAGATAATATACTCGCACAAGGACATATAATTAGTTGCTATAATACATTAGTTAGTTATTTGATAATTGAGAAAAAGAACAAAAACTATTTTGATTGTATTAAAGAATTATACCATACTATTTGCTTTGACATTTCTGTGATTCTTGTTATACGGTTGGTGACGCTGTCTATGTCAAATTTGATGTTGGGTTTTGCGTCAGTTTGTGTCAGAATAAAGGCACGCAAGGAGGAACATCAGAATTATGTTAAGAAGATGGAACACACTTCATCGCTAGTGCATCATATATGGGATACTTCGCACAAGATTGATTTCTACAACTCCAAGAGCATTGCCAGCGTCGAACACAAAGACGCATGCATCATACGAGAAGCCATCGAAATCGTGAAACGTCCGAATTGTATGAACACCCGAGACGACACAAGCCGATTACCTGCATCGTGGTTACCAACGTTACTACAAGCAACGGCCGGCCATTCTCTACAAACACCAGCCATCCGTTCTAGCAGTACAGCTCCCTCGATGCTAGTTGCCACAGTAATTGATAAACAACCCATTCAGTCAGCTGTACATCAAGTTGACAGTCCGTCGTGTTGCCGCATAACTAGAAGCCAAACCAGGACTATAAGGACTTGAAAATGACGAATGTGATTTCGTCGAAACGTCGTCCAACCCCAAACGCCCTTCAAGATGTTCTTCAACCAGTTGAAGAAATCTTCAAATTTATTAAGCGGTATGACACCCTGAAATGTTTACCTTTAATACATATCAGCCGCGAAAACCTTCGTAATAATATATATATATATATATATATATATATATATATATATATATGTTGTTTGGTTTTAACGTTAATTATGTGTCCCACTTGTTTACAGATGAAACATGAAATAACTTCTTCACTTATGAATATTCTGTATTTGGTATTTTCATAGTCGATTAGGAGTGTTTCCGGTACAAGCGTTTCGTATTCAGGGGATATGTAGACGTGTCTTCTAAAGCTTAAAATATGTGTATATCCTTTATTTATTGATGACAATAGTTCTATTCCAAAACTGTCGCATTTCTTTAGTACTATCAGAGCTTTCAGAACGTAACTTCTTTTTTTATAAGTTTTGTAGGGTGACTAACACGCGGTTCATATGAGGATGTTTCGTTTTGAGAAGGGTTTGTGTCTAGTATAAGGAATTCTGCTTTTGTGTTTGTGAAATCGGAAGCTAATCGTTTAAGACTCTCTGTCTTCTGGGGTTCTCGATTACCTTGAAATTCATTGGGAGTGCTTAATGTATTTGTGTCTGGTTCGTTGTTATTGATTTGTAAGGTGTTACAGTTAGGAACTGGAGATATGATAGAAGTGTCTTTATTTAGGCACAAGTTGGTTATGTGCCCCCTTTGTTTACAGATGAAATATGAAATAACTTCTTTATTTATAAATATTTGTATTTGGTAGCTTTATAGTCGATTAGGAGTGTTTTCGGTACAAGCGTTTCGTTTTCAGGGGATATGTGTCTTCTAAAGCTTAAAATATGTGTATATCATTCTTCTTGCATTCCGGCTTTTAAGAAATTTATTGATGACAATAGTTTTATTCCAATACATTTTAATTCGTTTTCAATAATATTATGGGGTATGGTTGGGCAGACATTTGATAGAATGATGCGTTTAGCCGGTTTTATTATCGGTTTTATATTAATTTCAAAGTTTACTATTTGGATTGTTTTGTATTTCTTAGTAAATCGGTCGACAATCTCTTTACTTTTTAGATACATACAAATTCGGTTATTTGATACTCGTGAAGCAAATAAAATGTTTTTAGTTCCAACAACGTTTCCTATTTTTAAAACGTAATTTTTAATTTTTATTCTATCGGCGGAGTTTACGATTGTGGCCTGTTCTTTTGTGGGAAAGATATCACTTTGTTTAGAGGCTGCATTTGCAAAGGTCAACGTTTCCGTCGAGTGCATTCTAACGTGTAGGTATTAGTTGGTCAGTGTTTATTACAAAAATTCCTGTAGTGAGAGATTCCTGTGATTCTGGTGGTTAATTAGAGGTTGGAAAAATAAAGGAGAGGTACTCTACCTAGCGAATGTCGGTTTATTAGTTACTTGAGGGACACGTAGAAAACCAGGTCAAATGATTGGCACATGTTCACTCTAACGTTCACTCGAAGCAACTCTCCAACAATCACTTTACTTTGTAGAACAAAAAGTTACCAAACACCTCCCGCTCATATAACAAATCTCATTACAGAAAAAGATCGGGTACGAAGACTATGGCAAACTACTGGAGATCATCTGGTACATCTACATAGAATCTCTCGACCCTGGGGACCCAAAGATGTGGAGAGCCACAAAAAAGATTTTAAGACAACCAGTGATTGTCCCGTCACTATAAACCAATACCGGCACTTATTCGGATCACAAAAAAATGCGAAATATTTGCAGAGCATTTAGAACCTTCACCACAACAGACGATGGGAACAACATAAGTCACATCAGTCGAATAGACCAAGCAGTCAGCAATATCAATGAAAATGGGCAAGTATTGATCGATCTAGTATCTCCATCTGAAGTCAAGCAATATATCAAACTTCTAAAAAATAAGAAGGTACAAGGAATTGATCTAATACCTAACATAATTCTTAAAAATCTATCTACCAAATCATTCTAATGTTTCCAAAACCTGGGAAAATAACATAATAACTAGCACACTATCGTCCTATCAGCCTGCTCTCCACTGTGTACAAACTCCTTGAAACTACTTTAACAATTCGGCTTCAAAACCTCACATTCAACCAATCATAAGATATTGAGAATTGCTGAGAAAATTGAGGAAGGGTATGAAAACAAAATGCATACCGTAGTGACATTTTTAGACGTGGCACATGCCTTCAATCGTGTCTAGACTAATGGATGATTACTTAAAATGGCTACGATCAACCCACCTCCTTATTTTCGTTGTATTATCAGGTCATGCCTTACAGAAAGAGCTTCTCAAGTACGAATCAGTTCACACCTCTCTACGACTCGACGCGTTAATGCTGGTGTTTCCGAAAGGTTTATATCAGCCTCATTGTTATTCAACATTTACATATCAGACATCCCAAATACTCCTCATGCTGACCTCGCGATGTACGTCGACGATGCAGCTATAATAACTCAAGACTATGATATTAATCGAGCAGTACAAAAACTTCAAGAAAGCATCGAACAACTTACCCACTGGTTCGATAAATGGTGCATCAAATTGAATGCGGATAAATGTGAGTCAAACATATTTACTTTTCGACGACCTGAAGACCCCCCCAAACATAACCATATACAATACTCCAATTCCATGGAATAGTCCTGACTCTGCCGTGCGATACCTCAGCATCAATTTAGATAGAAGACTTACCTGGAGTTTTCATATAAATAAGAAACTCTTGGAGGCGAATGCTAGATTAAACATACTCTATCCAATCTTAAACAAAAATTCACCACTCAAACTGCAATGCGGAATATTAATTTATAAATCTGTAATTAGACCTATTATATCTTACGGATCGCCCATATGGTGTGCCGCATCTAAAACTAACATAAATAAAATAGAAGTTCTACAAAACAAAATACTACGCATGATCACCAACGCTGAGTGGTATGTTAGAAATACGCAACTAAGAAGAGAAACTGGTATTATTCAGAAATTCTTAACTAAAACAGCTAAGAAATTTTACCAAAATATTGACCTGTGCAGCGGCGCGACACACTACACAGAGCAAAAACACACATACATAACAGACTGAAAAGAAAGCTACCAGCAGATATCATAAATAGTGATAGTGAATAACTCTATTAACGTGCAACAATTGCAAAAAAACTAAAAAATTAACTAACAAGTGAAATATATTGTGTATAAACTAGTAACACCCAATAAACTATTAAATTAGTGTAAGAGGCCTATAACCTCATTAGTGATTGAAATGTTAAGTGTTTAAGCTCACACTGCCATGAGTAGTGTACCTACACGGGTTCTGGCGCATTTTGCATGTCACCCAAACGAGGGCGAGGTCACGGGCCAAGCCGAGGTCAAGGTCGTTGACCTAACCAAGGTCAAGCTCATTGTTCTCACCGAGGTCTCATGCCACTTCCGGTTAGCACGATGAATTTTTGGGGACTTAGCTGTCTACCGCATCTACTGGACATAGAGCCTGCCGCATCCACCGGACTTAGCTGTCTACCGCATCTACTGGACATAGAGCCTGCCGCATCCACTGGACTTAGCTGTCTACCGCATCTACTGGACATAGAGCCTGCCGCATCCACTGGACTTAGCTGTCTGCCGCATCTACTGGACTCAGAGCCAACCGCCTTCGCTGGACTTAGAGCCAATCGCCTGCGCTGGACAGAGAGCCTGCCGTCTTCGTGGGATTTAGACACGGAGCCACTTTAGCCGCCGGCACCGCCTCCGAAGGACCACACCAGCTTCCAACTGCGGATGCCAATCCGCCATTTTCTTTTTCTGTATATATATGTTACCTAGTTATAAGCTTATCTGTATGTTAGTTAGTAGTGTAAATATAATAAACTTTGTTCCAATCAAATCCAGTGTCTAGCTGAGAGTAACGCCCACCCTCCTCTTTCGAAACCGACGCCATTGAAGTAACCCTACCGCTGAGCTATAAACAGAGGCGTGTTAAGTGGTGAGATAGATTTAAAAACGTTTGCTACTAAAAATAAAAAAATTGATTCTGGTACTAATTTAAAACAGTGGTTGAGACTAATGTGGAGAATAAGCTGTTGACAAAATTAGAAAATTTTCAAGAACGTGATTCAGGTTGGAGTTTGATCGAGATATTACAATTAAAAGTAAATTTAAATCATTACACGCCATTAAAAGTAGGTAGGTAGATACATTGTGTTACCTCAAGATATTAAAAATAAAAAGGCTGTAGTTAACGTAAAAAATGATGATAAATATTGTTGTTTGTGGTCGGTAGTGTCAGCATTACATCCTGCAAATAAGTGTTCTGATAGAATATCTTCATATCCACATTTCAATTTAGTTTTAAATTACCCGGCACTAGAATTTCCAATGAAATTAAAAGATATATCAAAATTTGGAACAATGAATGATTTACGTATAAATGTTTATACGATAGAAAGAAAAAAAAATGGTAAAAATGCAGTATTGCCCATATATATTAGTAAAAATACTCAAATTAACAAAGATGCCATACATTTATTAATGATATTCAAGGGTGTGGGGCAGTTTAATTTCTGCTGGATAAAAAATTTATATAGATTGGTTACAACTCAACTGCATAAGGCAAAATCTCAAACTTTAGTATGTGATACATGTTTAAATCATTTTGTAACTAAAGAATCACATTTAAAGCATATTAGAGATTGTAATAGTGTAAATGAAACTAAAATTAGAATGCCTGAAGAAAGTACAACAATAAAGTTTAAAAACTATAAATATCAGGAAAAAGAACCATTTTCAATCTACGCGGACGTGGGGTGTCTTTTTAGAGAAAGATAAAAATGTTGTTTCTTAAAATGTGGGTATTTATCAAAAACATGTTCTTTATAGTATTGCATATTATTTAAAATGTTCATATGATGATAGTTTATCTTGATTTAATATATATCGTGGTGCCGACTGTATGGAATGGTTTGTAAAAGAATTACAATCTATAGCATATCAAGTAAATAATATATTACTAAATACACAGCCTATGTATATTAGTCAGCAGGAAAACGAATCATTTGATTTCTAACCAGTCTAGATAAGTTTTTTATACGGGAAACAAATGAAACTGGTATAACTATATAAATTTTTGCTCCGGTCATATTGGCACATGCCTGCTTGTCAGCGTGTCTACCTGTCTAGCTGTCTACATGTCTACCTGTCTACCAGTCTATCTGTCTAGCTGTCTTCCTGTCTACCTGTCTACCTGTCTAGCTGTCTACCTGTCTATCTGTCTACATGTCTAGCTGCCTACCAGTCTACCTCTCTAACTGTCTGCCTTCCTGTATGCGCCAAAACCCCCGGGCAAACCCCCGCGCAGACCTGTGCATAAACCCCAGCGCAGACCTGTACAGAAACCCCCGCGCATCCCAGCAATACAGGTTGTTTCCACATCGCGGACACCGTCATTACCCGCACAACTGGAATAGGTGTCACCACCATCCCTGTCGCCACCTCAAATTTTGTCTCATTAAAATAGAAATTAAGTTAGGTAATAAACTTATACATGTAGTTTTTAAGATCAAAACAAAAGACTTTTTATTTTAATATGTGTTTTACTTCATTAATATATACATCGCATTTATCTATAAGCGAAGCAAAACTTGACAAGGAAAGTGGGGGAATAAATATACGCTTGCATATATTTTATTTAATTAATCTACACATCTTATTTATACATAACTGAAGACAGAACTTAACAAAGTGTAAGTATCAATATAGTCTTGAGGTGTTGTTGTAGGCCAAGGACCGGAACAAGGACCGTTTCTCCAACCAACGGCTTCACCATTTTGCACTTTTCTGATATTTTCCTCAAGCCATTTAAAAATATCTGTGTGGTGGCGGTGTGCAACGCTAGGCTGAAATATATAAGTTATATAGTAAGTATTTAAATACTCGAACATGTTTATAATGTGCTTGGTGGACAGTATCCCCAAAGCAAAGTGTCAGTATAAGTACAGTTTACTATTTTTTTGTCATCAGGAGGGTCTAAAGCCTTTTTTCGCTGTTTTAAAGAAAATACGTTGTGAGTTTTTGATCTAATTGTTCTCTGATCACAAAATACTATTTCGTTATTAAAAAGGCAGTATTTGTAATCGTCAAATGTAATTCTATTCACAGCAGCTCTGGTAATACCTTTACCTTTCTTTGTCATTTTAAATTCCTTATCCTCAGCATCATCTAATGTTTTGAAAGCATACAATTTTGCACGTAGACCAACAAATTCGGTAATTATTTTACCAAACATTTAATTCTTCATTAGACCTATTACTTTTTTATTAACTTGTGGAAGGTTATATGGATTTTTCGGGGGATAATCGCTTGTATCAAATTTCTGAGCACCTTCTCGTATAAAATCGTATATATTTCGATGGGTAAAGTGATATATAAAACTATCAGTGTCGGTGTACAGCAGTTTTGCTTGATTACCCATCTTCTGTTTAATATATTTATAATGAAAATCGTAAATTGCACTGGTTCCGTACCTACCTTCGCATTTAGAAATTAATTTCATTGTTTTGTATTTTCTAACATTTTCCATAGTTTTTCCAAATACAGCATTATTCATAAGTTTATAAAAATCTTTTTTTAAATAATTTTTGGCAGCTTGCCTTAATTTTGTATTTATATCTATGTACGGTTTAAGTCAAGCTGATTGCTTAAATTTTAATATTCTATGGATTTTTACAATTTTCAACCCTAAACTTACAGCTTGCTGCAGATTGCGGTAATGTATTACGTAGTTTCGTTTTTTAAATAATGTGGTTGTCAATTTTGATTGTTTGGATGTTGGCGGTGTATAATGGTCAGGACATAGAGGCAAATCTTTGTGAAGTTTAAATAAATGTTGAGGATATTCTAAATCGACTTCATAAATATAGCCTGTTTCAGAATTTTCTGGAGTATTTAAATGACCAATATTAGGAATATCTAAGTCATTTCCCCATTGAAACCCACCATACGGTAGATATTCAAATATCCCGGCTCCGTACATTTTATTAATATCTGAATACAGGTTATATGATTCAAGATCGGCTTCTACAAATTTTCCACCCATATATCGATTATTAGCTTTAGCGTATCGATTCGAACACTGTGCTAACCCTCCTCTAATACCCCTCTCTATGAACAACAGTTGATCTACATTTGTCAGCAGCTCAAGTTTAACTTTAGTAGTTTTCAACATTGCTTGAAATGCTAATCTTGGTGCCCTGTAAAAATGTAGGCATCCAATCCATACGTTTTCATACAATTTTCTCTAAAATTCTCAAACACATCAGCTAAGAGTAGAACATCAACTGTAAGGTACATATCAGCATACTGACCTAGAGTTTGCATATTAAATGTGTTCCAAACAAGCAGTGCATGTATATAATTTTCATCTGAAATGGCTGTTCCATGCAGCTGACTAAAAAATTGGGTTTTGTCAGGACGACTTTTATCATTCAACTTTTCAAAATTACCTAGGTAGTCGTATGGAAAGATGCCCTTACGTAATAATAATTCAAACTCTTCTTCGCTCTTGCAAAATTTGCTTGTAATAGCTTGTAAATTGTTCGGTAAATTTAATGACAATTGTTCTAAACTGCTAGCCATAAATCGAAATGAGTCTAAAAATCTAAAATCAATATTTGTACCATCCACATGCTTTTTAAATGATATAAATTTTTCCTTATTTATAGGCAACAATTTAATATCTCTCATAATCAGTTTTGCCAATGGTGTTATAATAAAATGTGCATCATAACCGCTGAGATTATGAAAGAGAACGGGAATATAAGTGCATATTTATAGTTAAGATTACAGTGTTGATGAGCACTACCTCTATACTCACCTGTCTGATGATTGTGATCACGTACACACAGGTCTTTATCGGTGAAAGGTTGTTTACAAATGTAACAGCATACTAATTTTTGAAATGATTCGTTTTCCTGCTGGCTAATATTCATAGGCTGTCTCTTTAGTAATATATTATTTACTTGATATGCTGTAGATTGTAATTCTTGTACAAACCATTCCATACAGTCGGCACCACGATATATATTAAATCGGGATAAACTATCATTATATGAACATTTTAAATAATATGCAATACTAAAAGGAACATGTTTTTGATAAATCCCCGCATTTTAAAAAACAAAATTTTTTTTCTTTCTCTAAAAGACACTCCACGTCCGCGTAGATTGAAAATGGTACTTTTTCTTGATATTTATAATCTTTAAATTCTATTGCTGTACCTTATTCAGACATTCTAATTTTAGTTTCATTTACAGTATTACAATTTGTAATATGCTTGAAATGTGATTCTTTAGTTACAAAATGATTTAAACATGTACCACATACTAAAGTTTGAGAGTTTGCCTTATGCAGTTGAGTTGTAACCAATCTAGATAATTTTTTTATCCAGCAGAAATTAAACTGCCCCACACCGTTGGATATCATTAATAAATGTATAGCATCTTTATTAATTTGAGTATTTTTCTTAACATATATGGCAATACTGCATTTTTTCCAAATTTATTTTTTCTTTCTAACGTATAAACATTTATACGTAAACCATTCATTGTTTAAAATTTTGATATATCTTTTAATTTCATTGGAAATTCTAGTCCCGAGTAATTTAAAACTTCATTGAAATGTGGATATGAAGATATTCTATCAGAACTCTCATTTGCAGGGTGTAATGCTGACACTACCGACCACAAAAAACAATATTTATCATCATTTTTTACGTTAACTACAGCCTTCTTATTTTTAATATCTTGAGGTAACTCAATGTGTCTACCTACTTTTAATGGCGTGTTATGATTCAAATTTACTTTTAAATGTAATATCTCGAGCAAACTCCAACCTGAATCACGTTCTTGAAAATTTTCTAATTTTGTCAACAGCTTATTCTCCACATTAATCTCATACCACTGTTTTAAATTAGTACCAAAATCATTTTTTTTAATTTTTAGTAGCAAACGTTTTTAAATCTATTTCACCACTACTAGGCTAAATATTACATTAGCTTTAAGCACTAAATTATTTTTAATAATTTGTGTTACTTTTATTGAGAAACTTTTGTATACCTTTGCAAGAAATTCTTGAGGTTCCTTAACCTAAATTTACAATGATACCTGTTCTTATTCTACTATTGAAACACGATTCTACATCTTCCCATACTAGCTTGTTCTTTTGCTGCTGCTGACCACTCTCTACACCCGCCCCGTTCTTTGCTAATTTTTTAATAATTGCTGTTGCCCCTTTAATAAACTTAAATTTGCCTCTAGTCTGAATGAATTTTCATTTTTAAAACTATGTTTACGGATAAATCGACTAACAATTAAAATGGTTTTATTTACATGTTTAACCCATTTGTCAGCCTCATCACTATATTTTACAATCCCTATCGCGTCTTTGATTGTTTTTATTGAATTCGAACTTAATTCGGTAACGCTATCTATTGCAGACATATTCGCGTGCGTGCAGTTGTAATACTAACGCTTGCAAATAGCCGAGCCGTTCTATTTATTCATCGTCGCAGCTGATAATGGAGGTCATTAACAGCGTCAGCAAAAATTTCAGTACAAAGGCTCCATTCAACTTAGCGGTTGTGCAGAATTTTCTCAAACAGTGGGTTTCATTGTTCAATTATTACCAGTCTTGCACAATTCTCAAACATGTCTGGACAAGTCTGAAGCTCTAGACAATAACATCCGGTTTATCTGATAATGGAGGTCAGCAAAAATTTCTCCAGACAACAAAGCCTTTATTGTCCAATTATTTTTTGCAATCGTGCAGATTTCTCAAACAATGGACTTCATTGTTCAATTGGTAGACAATAACATCAGGCATCTGCAAATCTCAACAAGTTTGCAATCTCATACGATGACTCACATCCTGTTGAGCCTGGGGACATTTCATAAGCGTAGAAATCTTGTAATATTTCAGAATTAGACTTTTAGCCCCAAAATTCACAGTGACAATCTTGTAAACATTTCAAAAATAGACTTTTAGCCCCAAAAATTCATCGGCTAACCGAAAGTGGCATCAGACCTCGGTGAGAACAATGAGCTTGACCTTGGTTAGGTCAACGAACTTGACTTCGGCTAGGCCCGTGACCTCGCCCGCGTTTGGCTGACATGCAAAATGCGCCAGGACCAGTGTAGGTACACTACTCATGGCAGTGTGAGTTTAAACACTTAACATTTCAATCACTAATGTGGTTATAGGCCTCTTACACTAATTTAATAGTTTATTGGGTGTTACTAGTTTATACACAATATATTTCACTTGTTAGTTAATTTTTTTGCAATTGTTGCACGTTAATAGAGTTATTCACTATCACTATCTATGATGTCTGCTGGTAGCTTTCTTTTCAGTCTGTTATGTATGTGTGTCTTTGCTCTGTGTAGTGTGTCGCCCCGCTGCACAGGTCAATATTTTGGTAAATTTTCTTAGCTGTTTTAGTTAAGAATTTCTGAATAATACCAGTTTCTCTTCTTAGTTGCGTATTTCTAACATACCACTCAGCGTTGGTGATCATGCGTAGTATTCTGTTTTGTAGAATTTCTATTTTATTTATGTTAGTTTTAGATGCGGCACACCATATGGGCGATCCGTAAAATATAATACGTCTAATTACAGATGTATAAATTAATATTCCGCATTGCAGTTTGAGTGGTGAATTTTTGTTTAAGATTGGATAGAGCATGTTTAATCTAGCATACGCCTCCAAGAGTTTCTTATTTATATGAAAACTCCAGGTAAGTCTTCTATCTAAATAGATGCTGAGGTATCGCAAGGCAGAGTCAGGACTATTACATGAAATTGGAGTATTGTATATGGTTATGTTTGGGGGGGTCTTCTGGTCGTCGAAAAGTAAAAATGTTTGACTCACATTTATCCGCATTCAGTTTGATGCACCATTTATCGAACCAGTGGGTAAGTTGTTCGATGCTTTCTTCAAGTTTATGTACTGCCCGCTCCTTCGGGTGACATGCAAAATGCGCCAGAACCCGTGCTGTGGTTGGAAATGTGACAGGAATTCAAGTAATAGAAATATTCGATATATGGAAGTTCAACTGTACTAACATGGAGTAATGAAAGATTGTTTACTTTTTTGAAATCGAGTTAAAGTTACAGGCAAAGCAGAGATTTTCGCAACTATTTTTGGAACTCTTTTAAAGTATCATTTTGACAAATTCTATTCATCTTCTTGATTATGACTTTCCAACACAACTGTTAAATTTTCTAAATACTTTTGTTGCGTTACAGTTTCATCAGTTTTAATTTTAATACTTTCAAAAGTTGATCTTTGTATTTTTTGCTCATTAGAATTACGAGCACAATATTATTGGACGTGGCCGAGTACCTATTTCTCTTAGCTTAGTAGGCCCTTCCTTAATAGTTATTTTTGGTTTAATAATTTTTATAATATTAGCGGAGGTTATAGTTAAATCAGAATTTTTGCCAACCCCATAAATAATGAAAATTTTTTGAGCGATTAATTCTACATTGCGTCAAAACATTTCATTCAACATTGGCGACCTCTGTGTGATTTATAGTTGTTCAATTAATTTCTAAGCTTGTACGGCATTGTTGAATTGTCTTTTGCTTTTAGAGAGTATAAAATTGATACAAGATAATCTTTATTAGAAGCATGTTTCACTCACGGTTTGCAATATATTGCAGACATCTGTATTACTGGTTGCAGGCAAATCTGGAATGCAAATGTTGATTAGCAAATTGCTGTAATTTCAAAAAATCTTGTAATCGCTCCCAATATTGAAAAAGGCTGCTCAAAAACACACAGAGATGTAATTGTGTGTCTTCTTAACAGAGATTCAAAGTATTTAATTAAACTCACAATTAAGTAAAGTATGTAGTTCGCCTAACTCAGTACGATTTAGGATTTTAGAAAGTCACCGATGGCATTTTGTCAAGTTTTGCAGTATAAGTTCGAATACATTTGCAACTGAAGCATATTTCAGCATGAACAAAATGAATAAAGTCTGATTGGTCGTCTAGCTGTGGGGTTAGTTCTATAGAGGTAATACTCTTTCTGAAGAATCAATTTTCTGATAATATTAGGATATTCAGACTCACGTACGCTGCGATGCATGTATTATCATATTTTTAATAAGGATCTTTCCAGATATTTAATATGGATGAAATAAGAATCCCCATTATTGTGCCCTTAGCAATTTTCAGAAACATTTCCTTTTATTTTCATCGATTGTGTTATTGACAGTGAGTCAACGAATGGGGTTCGCAAGGGCAGCAAAACTTTTTTTTACTTCTGACCCTACGAAACTAATATTCTTTATTAAAAAATTCTGGTTCCGGTAAGTTTCAAAATCGCATTTAAATTTTAATTTCGATATACAGAGCGGCCACAAATTAAAAAAACTGGAAATGCCAATACCAACCATTGCATTTATAAATTTACAATAACGTCAATACTAGGTAAAATTAACATGAGGCTTATTTTACATACTTCCTACCAAATTGAATTATTCAATTTTCTTCTTTTAACAATCTCGCTCTAGATGACATATAGTAGAGCAACCATGTTGTTTTTGAGATTAAATGTTATTTTTATAGTTCTACTTTTTATAATAATGAATAATGTAGTGAATTACCTTTAACATAGTTTATTGAACCACTTTATTTCATACATTAAAAAGCACTAGCATAAAGCTAAACTATTTATGGAGAAAGTATAATATATTTGTTGGAATTTCAAGTTTAACGTGTATCGAATGCTACATCTTCCATTCCTGCCCTGAAGTACGACTTTTTGTTAATATTGGTTTAGCGATGTCTGTGGAATTTCTCGATTTGTCGAATCTGCACGCCACTGCCTTTCAGAAATTCGACGATTTCAGACCCCTGCTAGTTTAGTTTTACGTCCAGGAAAACAAGTTTTTAAAAATTAACTTTATTTTCCAATTAAACATAGACGAAAATTACATTATGTACTGAAGGTGTCTAAACGTAAAGTGGTGCACTTTCGATGCGTTCCCACAAAGGTAAACTCTAATCTACTGCAGCATTCGCACTCTGGATGTTGCGTCTTAATAGATAAGCTATCTTATGCCTTGGCTATTCCGCAAGTAGTGTAGCTAGGCGGGTTCTGTACCACATTTGACCTTGAACTTTTTTCAAGGTCACGGGCCTAGCCGAGGTCAAGGTCACAGGCCTAGCCGGTGGGCGTGGCCTAGTCGGGGTCATTGACCTCGGCCACTTCCGAGAATTTTTTCTAGGTCACGGATCTAGCCTAGGTCAA
This sequence comes from Agriotes lineatus, assembly GCA_940337035.1. Classification (NCBI taxonomy): domain Eukaryota; kingdom Metazoa; phylum Arthropoda; class Insecta; order Coleoptera; family Elateridae; genus Agriotes; species Agriotes lineatus. The sequence continues at coordinate 1,443,248 of OW679202.1, read as the reverse complement.
GGTCGGAGTCATTGGCCTAGTCGGGTTCATTGACCTCGGCCACTTCCGGGAATTTTTTGGGTTAAAAGTGTAGTTTTTGAAATTTTCCAACGCTCGAGCGTCTGGGATGCAGACATGTCTAGTCTTGCAGGATGTTATCAGTAAATCAGAAGCTATTGTTACGCTTATCAAAATTTTCTCAGGCTCGACCGGATGTGAGTCATCGTCTGAGTACGCAGACATGTCTATCCTTGCAGGATGTTATCAGTAGAACAATGGCATCCATTGTTTTAAAATCAGCACGAAATTCGAGAACAATGAAGGTATTGTTGTCTGGAGATTAAAATGTGCAAAGCTGGTAAATAGAACAATGACATCCATTGTTTTAAAATCAACACGAAATTGGACAATGAAGCCATTGTTGTCTGGAGATTAAAATGTGCAAAGCTGTTAAAAATTGAACAATGAAAGCCATTGTTTGAGAAATCTGCACGATAATTGAACAATGAAGTCTTTGTTGTCTGGAGGAATTTTTTGCTGACCGCCATTATTAGATAAACAGGAAGTGAAGCTTTAGACTTGTCCAGACATGTTTGCAAAGCTGTTAAAAATTGAACAAAGAAACCTATTGTTTGAGAAAAAATCCTCACAACCGCTAAATTGAATGCTGTCTTTGTTTGAGAAACGTGCAAGATTGCTAAAAAATAAACCGGATTAATTATATGAAGCCATTGTAGCCTAATAGTATATATCGAAATCCAACCAAATATGTCTCAGTATCGTCATCATGGTGTCTATACAAGGTCTGACTTGTGATGTTATATCCCAAGAGTTCATAAGTGAAAATATGTACGGGGTGTGTTTACCGGCAAGTTTGATGTTAGTCGAACAACTACTAAAATTCAAACCTTTAAAACCAGAACTGAAATGGGGCACTATGGCTTATGACGGTGCAAGCCCTACATTTCACGTATGGATTGAGGTCAATAACAAAATCTACGATTCATCACATAAGATTATTCAAGCGCATATTAGTGGTAAAATACATTTTAATAAATTCCGCTACGATTCCGACGTACTACTGTTTGATAATGACGACCAGAGGATGTTACAAATGTGCATAGACGTAATGAAAACTAAAAGTGTTTGTGACTACTTTGAAGAGGCGCCTGCTATGCTAAAGACGATTAGAAATAGGGTTAATTGTAGAGTAAACAAATATTTTAGAAATGCCATATGATGTATATAATAAAGGCATTTATGAAATATCGTGTGTTTTATTTGTTGAAAACTTGTCTGAGGCTCGGGGAGTAAGACACGAGTGACTGGGATCTGGTAGTTGATAGTCTCTCGCATATTTTGATAGTTATTAACAGTCAGTTAGTAAACAGTCTTTAACATAATACAAAAGTGTTGGAGACATTGTTTGTAAGCAAAGTAAATATTACGTGTTTTTTTCCCGTACTTTATTAAATACACAGTCTCGAAATTGAGCCGATAGTTATTTATTTCGCTTGGATTTATGTACAGCATCCCCTCACTTTAGCAATAAGCAAGTTTCTAAAAGACATATTATTATGCTGTAGAGATTTACAGGTTACAGTTCGGAGTGTAAACTGAGTTAAAAATTTTGGATATTAGCAACAGTACCATTTAATATTGTGTTCTTTTACGTAAGATCCGTAAGATTCGATAGGCTCGAAAGCACTGCTGACAGACAGACAGAAAACTTGTAAACCGGGCCTTGTCAAATATCGAACAGCAATATATATTAGTAAAAAATACTCTTCCAGATTAAAAAGTTTGATGTAGTTTTAGCCAATCTTATACACATTCCAACACTAAAAAAAAATGGTAGAAAGCGGAGTCTTAGACAGCAGAAGGAGCGATAAAATAATCGTCAGCATTTTTCAGTTTATCCGATTCGGCAACTTCCGCATATCGCAAAAACAAACACCTTCTTTGTTCTTGTGTTAGCACCTTGGCTTTAAGAATGGTATGAATCCGACGCCACAGCACTATATGTTTTAACTACATTTTAAAAAAATAAAAAAGCAGCTTAAAGTATTGTTCCTAAAAGGAGTGGTGGTGTAGTTTTATCATTTGAATTTCGATTTCTTACAACGGTAGTCCAGTTTTTGGTTGCAACGAGCATAGTTGTAGCAGAGACTATAGAAGATATAAACAGACAGTAATATTAATCTAAAATTGAATTAACAAAGTTGTTAAACGCATGATACAGGCAGTTATTAATTACTTAATTGTCCTATATCCGGTATTCATGGTTTATCTGATTTTAATAGTCGATTAGAGTCGAATAACTAAGGTTATTACAACGCTAAAGACTGTGCGCAAAAAGGTAAGATATCAAAATTTTAAATAAAACTCAGAGAATAAGAATTAAATAAAATAAAGCCAAGTAAAAGCTATTAGATCACTGCAATACTCTAATTAATAAGGATTCTATACTCAATGGTAAGGACAGTATAATTTTGAACCTATCTAGATTGGTTACAAATCAGATGTATAAGAGAAAACTTGTTTAAAAACATTTTGTCAGACAAATTCCTGTTCCGACCTGCGGATGTGAGTCATCGTCTGGGAATGTGCAAGGCTGCTAAAAATAAACCGGTTGTCTGAGGTTTCTGCGTAGGTCTGCGCGGAGGTCTGGCGGAACATTCAAATTCTGCGTAGGTTTTGGCGGTAAATTCTGTCTAGGTTTTGAAGGGAAAATCTGGGAGTGTACAAGGTTGCTAAAATGTATGGGGCCTTTACACCAGATGTAGTTAATGACCTCCATTATCAGTGTCTATAAGTTTGGTAGACAGACAGACAGGCAGGCAGACAGACAGACAGACAGACAGACAGACAGACAGACAGACAGACAGGCAGACAGACAGACAGACAGACAGACAGACAGACAGACAGACAGACAGACAGACAGACAGACAGACAGACAGACAGACAGGTAGGCAGACAGACAGACAGACAGACAGACAGACAGACAGACAGACAGGTAGGCAGACAGACAGACAAACAGGCAGACAGACAGACAGACAGACAGACAGACAGACAGACAGACAGACAGACAGACAGGCAGACAGACAGACGGACAGACAGACAGACAGACAGACAGACAGACAGACAGACAGACAGACAGACAGACAGACGGACGGACAGACAGGCAGACAGACAGACAGACAGACAGACAGACAGACAGACAGGCAGACAGACAGACAGACAGACAGACAGACAGACAGACAGGCAGACAGACAGACAGACAGACAGACAGACCGACGGACGGACGGACGGACGGACGGACGGACGGACGGACGGACGGACGGACGGACAGACAGACAGACAGACAGACAGACAGACAGACAGACAGACAGACAGACAGAAGGTTTAGGTAGAGGTTTAGTTAGTTTTAGAGAAAAGTAGAGTTGATCAATTTCAGCTTGAATGTCTGCAATAATTTTATTTGCTCGGGAAATTTAAATTCTGCGTGTTGTCTGAGGTTTCTGCACAAGTCAGCGTGAGGGTCTGCGCGGAGGTTTATGCGCAGGTCTGCGTGAGGGTTTGGCGGTAAAATCAAATTCTGTCTAGGTTTTGGCGGGAAATTCAAATTATAATCAGTGGAAAATCTGGGAGTGTACAAGGTTGCTAAAATGTATGGGGCCTTTACACCAGATGTAGTTAATGACCTCCATTATCAGTGTCTATAAATTTGGTAGACAGACAGACAGGCAGACAGACAGACAGACAGACAGACAGGCTGGCAGACAGACAGCTAGACAGGTAGACAGCTAGACTGGTAGACAGGTAGACAGCTAGACAGGTAGACAGCTAGACAGGTAGATAGCTAGACTGGTAGACAGGTAGACTGGTAGACAGGTAGACAGCTAGACAGGTAGACTGGTAGACAGCTAGACAGGTAGACAGGTAGACAGCTAGACAGCTAGACAGGTAGACAGGTAGACAGGTAGACAGGTAGACAGATAGTCAGCTAGACAGGTAAACAGGTAGACAGTCAGCTAGACAGTTAGACAGACTGACAGATTCAAACTAGTTCACAACGGGTTCAATGTGCCATACAAAATGTTCACATTTTGCACAAGTGGTATAATCAAAACCATTAATCGCATCTGCTGTCTACTTGTTCAGACATGTTCAGACTTGTCCAGACCTGTTATAGCTTCCTGCAGCCGGTGTAAGGTAGGGGAAAATATTATATATAAGAATACTAATCATAGAAATATTAGTTTTACGATAACAATGATGTCGAAAGCTTTTACCGAAGACTGCTTCTCAAATCATAGTTGGGGTTTTGACTCATGGGCTGACGATCCGTGGAGCCAGGAAGAGGAGGAGGAGGTTATACCCAGGAGTGAGACTGAAGAAAATACTCCTCCTCCACCTCCTCCAATGGGACAACCACACTCCTGGTCGTCTAACATAACAAAGGTGGAGGGCTGCAGCTGTATAAATTGTGCCAACATTCAGGGGTGGTTAAACCCAACACAAAATTTTGAGGGGTGCGCACCACTACAGCAACCCGAACTGGAACAGGTGTCACCATCACCCTCGTCACCACCTCCTTCGTTTCAAGCAACATATAGTTTTACACTTCCTGAACCAACACTGCCTCTAGATTTAAATCCCATAAAGATAGAAATTAAGTTAGGTAATAAACTTATACATGTAGTTATTAAAGATTAAAATAAAAGACATTTTATTTTTAATATGTGTTTTATTTCATTAATATATACTGGTAGCGGGTAGGTACTCTCCGCGATCCCGGCGTAGATAGGCCTACTTCAGGGAAGCGACCCTGCCAACGCGAGCCTTGATTCTCTCTAAACCCCTAATACGCAGAGAGAATCATGTCCTAACCCAAGTCCTACCAGTCCTCATAGTAATCCCACCTACATCCTTACCACGCAGAAGGAACTGGGGCCCCACTGCGTTTAATTTGCCCCAAGAACATTCATGGGTTATTTGATTGACATGGTAGATAACGAGGTTTTGCCGAGCGACCCAACTAGCAATTGGCGCTACTCAGGGTCCGGGCCGGGTAGTGTGAAATGGGCTACCGGCCATGTGTGTGTAGGAGACCAGGCATCACATGGAAAGCGGACGACTGGAATAAGCATATGGAACAACTTAAACATAGGCACGTGGAATGTCCGTGGTCTACTTGAAACGGGAAAACTAGCTATCGTTGAGAAAGAAGTCAGTAGCCACTCTATCGTAGGACTATCTGAAACTCACTGGAGAGGCTCGGGACATTTTGAGTCACGAAACAATAATCTCATTATATACTCAGGCTCTGAAGACACATCCGCAAATGGTGTAGGGATGATAATAGATAAAAAATTCTCGAAAGCTATAAAAGAGTATAGGACAGTCAGCGACAGAATCCTAATAGTCAGATTCCACTCCCACCCCGCAAACTTAAACATAATTCAAGTATACTTTCCTACGAGCGCAGCATCAGACGACGAAGTGGAATCATGCTACTCTAAACTTGAACAAATTTTAGACACTCTCCCTAACCGTGAAATTACTTTAATAATAGGCGACTTCAATGCAAAAGTCGGGAAGGAGACTGTGGATGTAAATTTACAAAATGTGACTGAAAAATACGGCCTTGGGGTCAGAAACGAACGAGGTGAACGTCTACTGCAGTTCTGCACAGAGAACTGCTTCTTCATCGCTAACACAGGATTCCAACATCATCCGAGGAGATTATACACGTGGACATCGCCCGGAGGACGGTACAGAAACCAAATTGACTTTATCCTAATAAAATCCAGATGGAGAACCTCAGTAAAAAACTCTAAAACATATCCTGGAAAAGACTGTCACAGCGACCATCAGTTCCTAGCAGCAGAACTACGTGTTAAGATTAACAGACCCAAACCGCACAAACCAACTAAAAACCTATGGCACCTCAAACATAATGATAGCTTCAAGACGATAACAAACGCAAAAATCCACAAAATCAACTCCCAAACGGATACGAACGAAACCGCTAATTCCTTGTGGATCAAAACAAAATCAGCCTTACTAGATGCTGCATCAGCTGTATCAGAACGTAATCATTCCCAGAAACAACGAACTAAAACCTGGATCTCAGATGAAACATGGAAGAGAATAGAGGCACGCAAACAGCTCAAATCAGAAGGAACTCACAACGAGAACTCGAAGGAAGAATACAGAAATCTGAGCAGAGAAATTAAGCAACGATGCAGAAATGACAAAAACAAATATCTGAATGGCATCTGCTATGAAATTGAACAACACACACACAAAAACGAAACAAGAGATATGTTCAGGAAAATCAAACAGATAACACGTAGCTTTACACCAAGACATTGGGCAATAAAATCAGACGATGGAGTACTTCTGACGGACAAAAACCAGATAAAAGACCGATGGAAAACCTACTGTGAACAACTAATGGAATCCAACGACGATACTGACAACCCAACGCAAATAGAGTACTCAGAACAAGAACCGCCTATTCTGAGAGAAGAAGTCTCTGCCGCAGTCAAAAAGTTAAAACCTAACAAATCCCCTGGAGTGGAAGAGATCGTCTCGGAGATGCTGATAGCAATGGAAGAAACAGGTATTGAGGTATTACATAAGATTTGTCAACTAATCTGGAAGCACGGCACTTGGCCTGAAGACTGGACAAAATCAATCTATGTACCGTTTCATAAAAAAGGACCCAAAGATATGTGCGAGAACTACCGAACCATAGCCCTCATCTCACATGCCAGCAAAGTAATGCTGCAAATAATATCAGAACGCATAAAGCCTTATCTTTTACCACAGCTGCCACCAGAACAAGCCGGCTTCGTGCCAGGGCGAGGAACTCGAGAGCAAATCTTAAATGTAAGACAAATTATCGAAAAAGCCAGAGAATTCAACGTACCCACCTATCTCTGTTTTATAGACTACAGCAAAGCATTTGACTGTGTCCGCTGGCAAAACCTGTGGCAGATTCTGGACGAAATGGGTACACCGCGCCATCTAATCTCATTAATGAAAAATCTGTATGACAATAACACCGCGTACGTCAGAGTAGAGAATGAACTGTCGGATCCATTCTCCGTAGGCAAGGGGGTCAGGCAAGGCTGCATACTAAGTCCTCTGCTCTTCAACATCTATGGCGAGTGGATCATGAGAAAAGCTATTGAAGGCTGGAACGGTGGAATAGCTATCAACGGCATTAAAATTAATAACCTCCGATACGCCGACGACACCACATTAATAGCAGCGTCGGAAGAAGAGTTGGTCAGTCTCCTACAGCGAGTCGAGGAGACGAGCAATAAAATCGGCCTACAAGTCAACAAAAAGAAGACCAAAATAATGATTATAGACCGCCAAAACGACAATAGACCTGACCTAAAGAAAATAAATAACATCGAGACAGTAGACACTTTCATATATCTTGGCTCCTTACTATGCAACAAAGGCGGATGCAGCCAGGAAATCAAGAGAAGAAGTGCAATAGCAAAAGACGCCATGGCCAAATTGAGTAACATTTGGAGAAGCCACCAAATTAACCTGAACACCAAAATGAGACTGGTGAAAAGCCTGGTTTTTTCGGTATTTCTATATGGATCTGAATGCTGGACTTTGAAGCAAACAGACAAAAATAGAATTGATGCCTTCGAAATGCATTGCTGGCGCAGGATGTTGAGAATAGCTTGGGTGGAAAGAAGAACTAATCAATCCATCCTAGAACATCTACAAATAAGGAAAAGGCTCCGCACCGTAGTAGTTGAAAAAATAACAAAATTTTTCGGCCACGTAGTCCTAAGAAAAGGGCTGGAAAGGCTTACTCTGGAGGGCACAGTTGTCGGCAAGAGGTTGCGTGGAAGATCCCCTACACGGTACACGGACCTGATAGTAAACTTAACTGGCAAAAGCTTAACGCAATCCATTAAGAGGGCCGAAAACCGAGAGGAGTGGAAGTCACTTACACAAAATAACTCATGAAATCACGCTGCTCGAAATCGAGCGAACGACTAAGAAGAAGATATACACCGTATTTATCTCATATGCAAAGCAAAAACTTGACAAGGAGAGGGAGAATAAATGTACACTTAAATATATGCTTTATTCAATTAATATACACACACATCTTATTTATATAAGCGAAACAGAACTTAACAATGTGTAAGTATCGATATAATCTTGAGGTGTTGTTGAAGGCCAGGGACCGGAACATGGACCGCTTCTCCAACCAACAGCTTCACCATTTTGAGCTTTTCTGATATTTTCCTGAAGCCATTTAAAAATATCTGTGTGGTGACGTACAACGCTAGGCTGAAATATATAAGTTATATGGTTAGTATTTAAATATTCGAACACGTCTTCTATAAACTTGCTGTGAGCATAGTAAGCAGCCTCAAAGACAGCATCGTGAAGAAAATATGGATATTGCTGTTGCTCGTCAGTTGCAAATTCGATTCGAGAGCCAGATGATATTGTTTCAATAAGAAAATGCTGCTCGTAGGAAGTAATGTTCTGTAACGATAATTTTGAAAGGACTAAATTAAGATCTGTTTCAGTATTAATTTTCAACTCTCCTCTTCTTACTTCGTTAATAATTTCCCTAATAACATTAAAGACAGCTAACATAGTTTTTAAAATTTCATTTACGATAGCGGTTTCAACACTTTTAAAGTGCGTAGCCCAAATAAGAGTTTTGCTCGGTATAGCAATACCAATTTTGTGTAATATATACTTCAAAGTTTGCAAGTCGTTACGTCCTATAGCATTACGTAAATGGAAATTATAGATTTCTTTATTTTGAACATACAGATCTTTGTTCAACCACAGTATATTTGAATTTGACGGTAACATTTTGCAGACTGAGATATCTTAGAGAGAGCTGGTGTTTATAATGTGGTTGGTGGGCAGTAACCCCAAGGCAAAGTGTCAGTATACATACAGTTTACTATTCTTTTGTCATCATGTGGATCTAAAGCTTTTTTTCTTTGTTTTAAAGAAAATACGTTGTGGGTTTTTGATCTAATTGTTCTCTGATTGCAAAATACTGTTTCGTTATTAAACAGGCAGTCTTTGTAATCCTCAAATGTAATTCTATTCAAAGCAGCTCTGGTAATACCTTTAGCTTTCTTTGAAATTTTAAATTCTCCATTCTCAGCATCCTCTAACGTTTTGAAAGCATACAATTTTGCACGTAGACCAACAAATTCGGTAATTATTTTTCCGCTCATTTCGTCTTTCATTAGACCTATTACTTTTTTATTAACTTGTGGAAGGTTATATGGATTGTTCGGAGGATAATCGCTTGTATCAAATTTGTGAATATCTTTCCGTATAAAATCGTATATATTTGGAAGGGTAAAGTGATATATGAGACTATCAGTGTCTGTGTACAGCAGTTTGGCTTGATTACCCATTTTCTGTTTAATATAATTGTAATGAAAATCGTATATTAAAATTTTTGAAATATCTAGGATTGAAAATTAAACGAATATTGGCTTATTAAAAACGATTTCCAACTGATTTAATTCTATAAGTACCAAGTCTTTATCTAAAATAGTACAGCTGTGAAAATTTGGTTTTGATACGTATGCACTGGCTCCGTACCTACCTTTCCATTTAGAAATTAACTTTATTGTTTTGTATTTTCTAACATTTTCCATAGTTTTGCCAAATACAGCGTTATTCATAAGTTTATAAAAATCCTTTTCAAAATTATTTTTGGCGGCTTGTCTTAATTTTGTATTTAAATCTATGTATGGTTTAAGCCAAGCTGATTGCTTAAATTTTAATATTCTGTGAATTTTTACAATTTTTAGCCCTAAACTTACAGCTTGCTGCAGATTGCGGTAATGTATTACGTAGTTTTCTTTTTTAAATAAAGTGGTTGTCAATTTTGATTGTTTGGATGTTGGTGGTGTATAATGGTCAGGACATAGAGGCAAATCTTTGTGAAGTTCAAATAAATTTTGAGGATATTCTAAATCGACTTCATAAATATAGCCTGTTTCAGAATCTGCCGGAGTATTTAAATGATCAATTTTAGAAATATCTAAATCATTTACCCATTCAAACCCTCCATACGGTAGATATTCAGACATCCCGGCTCCGTACATGTTATTAATATCTAAATATAGGATATACGATTCAAGATCGGCTTCTACGAATTTTTCACCCATATATCGATTATTAGCTTTAGCGTATCGATTCGAACACTGTGCTAACCCTCCTCTAATACCCCTCTCTATGAACAACAGTTGATCTACATCTGTCAACAGCTCAAGTTTAACTTTAGTAGTTTTTAACATTGCCTGAAATGCCAATCCTGGTGCTGTGTAAAAATGTAGAGCATCTAATCCATACGTTTTTATACAATTCTCTCTAAAATTCTCAAACACATCAGCTAAGAGTAGAACATCAACTGTAAGGTACATATCAGCATACTGACCTAGAGTTTGCATATTAAATGTGTTCCAAACACGCAGTGCATGTTCATAATTTTTATCTGAAATGGCTGTTCCATGCAGCTGACTAAAAAATTGTGTTTTGTCAGGAAGACCTTTATCATTCAACTTTTCAAAATTGTCTAGGTAGTCATATGGAAAGATACCCTTACGTAGTAGTAATTCAAATTCTTCGTCGCTCTTGCAAAATTTGCGTGTAATAGTTTTTAAATTGTTCGGTAAATTTAATGACAATTGTTCTAAACTGCTAGCCATAAATCGAAATGAGTCTAAAAATCTGAAATCAATATTTGTACCATCCACATGTTTTGTAAATGATATAAATTTTTCCTTATTTATAGGCAACAATTTAATATCTCCCATAATCAGTTTTGCCAATGGTTTTATAATAAAATGAGCGTCATAACCACTGAGATTATGAAAGAGAACGGGAATATAATGTGCATCTTTATAGTTAAGATTACAGTGTTGATGAGCACTACCTCTATACTCACCTGTCTGATGATTGTGATCATGTACACGCACGTCTTTATCGGTGAAAGGTTCTTTACAAATGTAACAGCATACCGATTTTTGAAATGAATCGTTTTCCTGCTGGCTAATATCCATAGGCTCTATAGTTGACAATATATGATTTACTTGATATGCTATAGATTGTAATTCTTTTACAAACCATTCCATACAGTCAGCACCACGATATATATTAAATCGAGATAAACTATCGTCATATGAACATTTTAAATAATATGCAACACTAAATGGAACATGTTTTTGATAAACCCCCACATTTTCGGAAACAACATTCTTTTCTTTCTCTAAAACACACTCCACGTCCGCGTATATTGAAAATGGTACTTTTTCCTGATATTTATAGTCTTTAAATTCTATTTTTGTACCTTCTTCGGGCATTTTAATTTTGGTTTCATTTACACTATTACAATTTCTAATGTGATTTAAATATGATTCTTTAGTTACGAAATGATTTAAGCATGTATCGCATACTAAGGTTTGAGATTTTTTCTTATGCATTTGAGTTGTAACCAATCTCGATAAGTTTCTTATCCAACAGAAATGGAACTGCCCCTCATCGTTGGATATCATTAGTAAATGTATAGCATCTTTATTAATTTGAGTATTTTTACTAATATATATGGGCAATACTGAATTTTTACCAAATTTGTTTTTCCTTTCTAGCGTATATACATTTATACGTAAATCATCCATTGTCTCAAATTTTGATATATCTTTTAATTTCATTGGAAATTCTAGTCCTGAGTACTTTAAAACTTTACTGAAATGTGGATATGAAGATGTTCTATCAGAATGCACATTTGCAGGACGTAATGCTGACACTACTGACCACAAAAAACAATATTCGTCATCATTTTTTACGTTAATGACGGCCTTTTTATTTTTAATATCTTGAGGTAACTCAATATATTTACCTACTGTTAATGGTGTGTAATGATTTAAATTTACTTTTAAATGTAATATCTCAAGCAAACTCCAACCTGAATCACGTTCTTGAAAATCTTCTAATTTCGTCAACAAGTTATTCTCAACATTAGTCGCATACCACTCTTTTAATCAGAATCAATTTTTTCATTTTTAGTACCAAACGTTTTTAAATCTATCTCGCCACTACTAGGTTTTATAAAATATGCACTAAATATTACGTTAGCTTTAAGCATTAACTTATCTTTTATAATTTGTTTCACTTTTATTGAGAAATTTCTGTATGCTTTTCCAAGAAATTCTTGTGGTTCCTTATAACCTAAATTTACAATCATACCTGTTCTTATTCTACTGTTAAAACAAGATTCTACATCTTCCCATATCAACTTGTTCTGTTGTTGTTGTTGTTGACCACTCCCTACACCCGCTCCCTTCTTTGCTAATTTTGTTTTTAAATTTCGCAATAATTGCCGTTGCCCCTTTAACAAACTTAAATTTGCCTCTAGCCTGAATGGATTTTTATTTTTAAAACTATGCTTACGTATAAATCTACTAACAATTAAAATGGTTTTATTTACATGTTTAATCAATGTCTCAGCCTCATCACTATATTTTACAATCGCTATCGCGTCTCTGATGGTTTTTATTGAGGTCGAACTTAATTCGGTAACGCTGTCTGTCGCAGACATGTTCGCGCGCGTGTGTCGTTGTAATACTAACTATTGCAGACAGCCGAGCCGCGCTATTTATTCATCGTCGCAGCTGATAATGGAGGCCTGCGTCAGCAAAAATTCAAACAAACGCAGCATTCAATTTAGCTATTGTGCAGATTTTCCTCAAACAATGGGTTCCTTTGTTTAATTTTTAACAGCTTTGCACATTTCTCAAACATGTCTGGACATGTCTGAAGCTTGTTTATCTGATAATGGCGGTCAGAAAAAATTCCTCCAGACAACAAAGACTTCATTGTTCAATTATCATGCAGATTTCTCAAACAATGGCTTTCATTGTTGAATTTTTACCAGCTTTGCACATTTTAATCTCCAGACAACAATGGCTTCATTGTCCAATTTCGTGCTGATTTTAAAACAATGGATGCCATTGTTCTATTTACCAGCTTTGCACATTTTAATCTCCAGACAACAATACCTTCATTGTTCTCGAATTTTGTGCTAATTTTAAAACAATGGATGCCATTGTTCTACTGATAACATCCTGCAAGAATAGACATGTCTGCGTACTCAGACGATGACTCACATCCGGTCGAGCCTGAGAAAATTTTGATAAGCGTAACAATAGCTTCTGATTTACTGATAACATCCTGCAAGAATAGACATGTCTGCATCCCAGACGCTCGAGCGTGGGAAAATTTCAAAAACTACACTTTTAACCCAAAAAATTCCCGGAAGTGACCGAGGTCAATGACCACGACTAGGCCACGCCCACCGGCTAGGCCTGTGACCTTGACCTCGGCCAAAAAATTCCCGGAAGCGGCCGAGGTCAATGACCCCGACTAGGCCACGCCCACCGGCTAGGCCCGTGACCTTGAAAAAAGTTCAAGGTCAAATGTGTCCCAGAATCCCCCTAGGTACTCTACTTCCGCAACCTGCTGGCAACTACTTGTAGCTTGTAGAAGTCAGGGTTACCACACTTTGTGTTATTCAATTGTAAGTATGACAGGAATAACATATGGACGATTATGTAGCTGGACGATTATGTAGCAAGTTTAATACATGCATACAGTTAAAAGAACTTTGTCATCAATAACTCCATGCTTGAAATAAGTATCAATCACATGGCAATAACTATTTTATACGTTTTCTAGAAATTACTAGAAACTGTGTAGGCAAAGCAGAAGCGAATTATGTTAAGTGTTTATTACATCCATCCCCTATGTTTGTATTTGATAGTGTACGAATCGTTTAATTTTGGCCGGGATTAAATGGGAATCTCTAGCTCTAGAGATAGATAGCACATTTGTGGCCAGCTTTTGGTTAAACGTCACAGTTTCTTTATTTTCCGAAATATAGAAAAAATTACGTATGGATTTTTGATGCACTTTATTACGTAGATTAATATAATATGGTCAGAATTAATTTGGTTCTCTTATTTTAAGTTACAACATAAAAGTTTATTTAAAAAAATTGTGGTTAGCTTTGACACCATAAAATGGCATGCTTTTGCCTCTTCAAATATATACAGCGTGTCCCATACAATAAAAACATATTCTTCATAAAACGTTCTGCATTGCCCAAAAACCAAAACACGGTCAGAAAGTTCCAAAACTGACATTATACAGGGCAGATAAAAATTCGACTAAAGAACATAGTATTTTTATTTCTGAAGATAACAGAACATGTTACTTAGACGGATTATTCGTAATAAATAGCTATGCATAATTATGAAATAAAATCCTTCTGAAGAACTAATTTTAGGTTTCTCCTATTTGGCTGAGTATATCTGTTTTATGGTGTACGTGTATTGTTTTGTAGTTCACTAGGTTAACAGAATTTGCGTAATATTTCAGATATTTGCTTAACGGTGCTAGTTTTCGGTGTTAGTCTCTTTATTGCCAGTAGAAGGAGGGCCGCTATCCCCTCCACGTTTTATTTGATTTCCGGATTCGCGGTTTAATTCGCCGATTCATTCGCGGATTTCGCGGTTTTAATTTTAATTCGCGGATTGACACAATTAATTTTGCGGCTTGATCTAATTAATCACATATGAAGTTTGATATGTAATTTACATATGTGCTACTGATTAAATTACGCGGCGGCCATTTTTAACTTGCTTCCGGAATTACGCGGCGGCCATTTTATTTTCGCGCGAATATTTGAATTTGAAATTTTTCAGATTTTTTCTAAGTCCCATTTTTTTAATTTAAACTTCCCGGGGTGTCGGCCATCTTGGTTTTCCGCGCGCGCACTTCTCTCGGCCGCCAGTTTGAATTTGAAATTTTTCAGATCTTTTCTAAATTCCCTTTTTTGAATTTAAACTTCCCGGGGTGCCGGCCATCTTAGTTTTCTGCATGCGCACTTCTCGCGGTTGTCGTTTTAATTTTAATTTTCGCGGAAATATTTGAATTTCAAACTGGTAAATCTTCCGTCTCCCTCATCGAAGCTGTTCTCTCTCTCCTGCATTCACAGAATGGCTGTTTATATTTAAAAAAATCTCTGGACGAGCTGGATTCGAACGCTCTACGTTTGTGTTCACCAAATTAGTTGCAAGCATCAATGGCTCAGCACCACCGAGACGTTGCAGATTTTATGTGTATAGCGGAAAGATACTTTCCCTGCTCTGACGTCACGCGCACAGATTTTAAAACAAACTATTTTTTCAAAAATGTAAATTATAAGAATGGGATTGTGTAGCTTATTGTGTTTAAAGATTGATACAATTTTTTAAAAATTGATTTTGTAGGTGGATTTGCTACAAATAATTCGTCTATTTTGATAATTTGAGCGACGCGTTATCGAGATTTTCATTGTCCCTACCTACTATATAGTTGGAAATTTCCGCTCGACCGCCGAAATTTGAAAGCTATATGAATAGAAATAATTACTTTATTTTTATAATTTGCCCCAACAGATCGGATGCTATCTCACACAATCTTCATTGAATTCTATAGCTTTCTCTTTTTCACCCGTAGTAACGTGATACTAATTAAATTACGCATTAACTTCTGATTAAATTACGCGGCGGTCATTTTCAATTTTTGCGCTAATATTTGAATTTGAAATTTTTCAGATTTTTTTAAGTTCCCTTTTTAAAACAGGTTGAGTCATGCGTTTGTGACTAACAGCGCTTTGTTCGTTTAAACATCCTTGGAGACGATTTTGCATTGTTTGTCACGGAATACGATAACATGAACAAAAAGATAATACGTATTGCTTTAGTAAGAAAGAGATAAACATAGTAGCATATATTCGAGAAGGCTTGACTCTTAATTTTAATTATGACATCTGTCAACTAAACATGCCTGCTAATATAATTTTTTGTATGGCTATCTCTTTCTTACTCAAGCGTTGTATTTACTTGTTCATGCTATCTCATTTCTGTTATATTTTTATCATTTGTTCCGGTATTACAATCCGTCAGTGAAAGCGGCGGATAATAATTCATGGAACTATTACGCAACAAACTTAAATAAAAATCCGTCGTCGGTATTCATATTTGTGGTAAGGGGCAACTGTCGGAATCCACAAGTTGAACTTATCGTTATAATTTCTTCTATTTCGTACTACCAAATTTCATAAAAGTATAAAAACTGCATCTTGTTTTCCAACAAATCGGTACAGGTTTAACGGCACGACGGTCTTTTTAATTTGTAACACCGAGATTGACATGTTTGGTTTTATTTTATAAGTAAGCGTCTGAAATTGAGTCATATCGATCAAAACTGTATTTTAGTTTTAAAAATTCCAGTATAAATGCAAACGGACCAAAATAAAAACGCAATTGACTACAAATTAACATAAATTTGAATAAAAACAGACAATTTCGTTAAAGTAAAAACAGTTGTAGAGTTATTTCTAAGCATAATTTTGCAAATGTTTTACACTTTTTTCTCTAACTTGTTGCAATTTTAGTAAGATTTGAATAAAAAACAGCAATTTCATTGAAAAATATTTTGCTACAATCATTTCCAGATGCAAAATTTCAGCTAAGTAGGCTCGTTGTTCATTTTTATTACGAAGTTCTTTTACTTTTGATGGAAATATATGTATGTTGATCACAAATTAACATAATTTTGAATAAAAACGCGCAATTTCGTTGAAAAAAAATTTCTGACTCCATCATTTCACTTAAAATGTTACAAAAACTGACATCATGTCATTTGAAATTAAACAAAAAACGACATTTTTACTCAACACACGACGAAAATTGAACAAAAATCACGCAATTACACATCATGTCACATAAATTTTTACAAAAATTGACATCATGACACATAAATTATACAAAAACTGACATCATGTCACTTGAAATTATACAAAAAACGACATTTTTACTCAACACACGACGAAAATTGAACAAAAATCACCCAATTACACAGCATCTCACATAAATTTTTACAAAAATCGACATCATGTTACATAAACTATGCATAATTTTGCAAATGTTTTACACTTTTTTTATAAAATGCATCGCTCAAAATTAAAAGAAATCGCAATTTCGTTGAAAAAATCTTCTACCACAATCATTTCGATAAACAAAATTTAAAAATTCTTGTACTTTTGATGGAAATATGAGTATGTTGACCACAAATTAACATAATTTTGAATAACAACGCGCAATTTTGAGAAAATGTTCTGACTCCGTCATATCACTTAAAATTTTACAAAAACTGACATCATGTCACTTAAAATTATACAAAAAACCACATTTTTATCCAATAAGCAATAAAAAATACACCATCTCACATTATTTTACTTAAAAAATTATGACAATTCGTTTTATAAATCGTTTTGTAAAACGAATATGATGTAAAAGCAATTTTTTAGAGTTACTTCTAAGCATAATTTTGCAAATGTTTTACTTTTTTATAAAATGTATCGCTCAAAATTAAAAGTAATCACAATTTTTTAAATTATTTCACACCATTATGAAATCGTAGATTGATTTTTTGAAATTTTACACTATGTAACTGTAAAATAACTTCAAATACTAATATTTTAGCTTTAGATTTTGTAATTATTGCAGATTCGTGAAAAAACAAAAGCAGAGTAGAAATAACAAACACAAAAACTTTGTAATAAACAAATATATCGTTCTTATTTCGTATAATACTTAATAATATAAAAATAAATGTACAGCTGAATGTCTTATTTTCTAAAATTTTGCTAGCAATTTACAACGTAGAACAAATTTCAGTGTGGCATTTTAAAGATTAAGATGATCCCAATCTAGAATTCCCGTCGTTTTTGATGTTGAGGACCTCTGCCTTAGAGGCGCTTTTCTAATGGCACTTTTCTGGAGGCGTTTCCTTATCGGCGTTCTTCTGGCTGAACCTTTTTGATCTGGACTTGGATGAGTAGCTGGTGTTTTTAAATTATATTCTAAATCGGACTCGCAGTTATCAGTTTTCATTTCGGTTTTTCCTGTAGTACCAGTCGGGTTGGCTTCTTTTGCTGTTTAGGTTTAGCTAGCAGCACATGAGCAACGTTAAGGCCTTTGATGTAATCAGCAAACTGTAGGCGTCCGATGTGGATTAATAGTTTTTCGAGGTCTCAGAGTGTCGTGAACTAAATCGACTATGTTAGACGCCGGTAAAATTTCACCCTTTATAGTAACGGTACCCTTGTGATCCCAGCTCACATCGTTTGAGGCACTCAAAATGCGTAGGAAAACTTTGGGAAGTGTAGATAAAATAACGGCATTTGATAGGCTGTTACTGCTTGTTTCAATAGGTATTTTGATTGGCTGCCGTGACTGGTTTGTGAAATGAAGGAATCTTTGTAACACTTGGTTGTACTGTCCCCATTTATCGTGATCAGTTAATTTGGACTTTAAAACGTTTTGCATTTCGTCATTAATCTGTGATAATATATTTTTCTCCGTATTCTCGCCAGATTTAAGACGTTGGACAAATTCCGGCGATACAACCAACATCTTCCGCTCATGGTCCATTTTAGGCGAAAAAGGAGCTCAGCCGTTTGTTCTGCTAGAGCCGTCGTGAATGAACTAACTTAAAATCAAGACTTTCATAATAAATATATAAAAAAAGTATGACAGGTACGGGAATCAAACCCGTATTCTCTCTCGAGATCAGAGCTTAAATCTGACGCCTTAACCATTCGGCCAACCTGTCTCCCTGTATAAACGAACACTCTCTGCATAATTAAGAAAAGCATCTAGTTTACAAGCCTTCTATTTGCAATTTCATACGATATTTAATATAAATTAAAACATGTACAAATTTCTAAATAGGGTTTGATATATATTTATCGAAGGAATTGATCCTCATCTGACGTTTTATTATTATTATTTGTCGTGATTCGTCATCGCTGAATTTACAAGAACCAGCCTGTCTACTGTGTGACGTAGGCAATGTCTCCATCCCTTTTTATTTTAAAATGTGTATTATTTGTGTTATTCCAGCTCTAGTTCTCGTTTCCTTGCACTTAATATATAAACAGATGAGAGTGGTTCTATTTCTTTAATTGCATGTGGAGAAAGTTTATTAGTTATGTTGGTTCTCTTCCTTAAAACTTGGGGAATGACATTATTCGTTTTGATTAATCCCATACCTTCGATACTTACATCTTTCGAAATAGTAGAGAAAATGGTTGTGGATTTAGAAAAAAATGTTTCTCCAGCTTTAATATAACATTTTTGCCTAATATTTATGTCGCCTGTATTTACATCATTTTCTACAATTTCTACATAATTAATTGGCAGATAATTAAAACTAAAAGCAGAAAGTGCATAATTTATCATCTCATTTCGGTTGTCTAGATTATCGGGTAATTTAATTTGTAATCCAGTCAACTTTCTTGTATTTCTATTTCCCCAATAAACATATTGTAAGACATTATTAAATACAACACAACAACTATTCTGCAGAGTATTAGTCAATTTGGTCCACATTTTATCAATTGAGACAAAATATATTGGCCCATCTTGGAAGTACATTTTACTAGTTTCCAATAAATTTAAACAATCTTTTAAAGAATCAAATACATTGTGTGCATTATAATAATCTCCAATAGTATAATTATATATTGTTGCCTCCAATTTTGTAATTCCATGTTCCTTAGCGGAAATAGACGAAAATGTTTCCTTTAAACGGGTATCCGGGCAATTGATAAAGTCGATAATATAGTTACCAATCTGTTTGTTAACGCCTGGACTGGTCATTTGACAAACAAATTTGTTGTATATTTTAACTCTAGCATTCGAATTTAACCATGTTAAACAATCAATACCAACTGTTTTATCATTGTCTACAGTCACATTATAATTTTCCTTGGACTCTCCTTGGTGACAAAAGTTATGGTTAGTAGTCAAATAATGGCCCATTTCTATCTTGTTAAATATTCCTGCAAAATCTTGAGTTATATCCAAATCCAAAAAGTAGTAATCATCTATTTGGAGGTGTTTTAAAATTTCTGGTATTTCTTCTAACAGGGTCTGCACATTAACGTCGGCTAGTTTTACTTTGTAAGGAATTACTACTGGATGTTTATATTTTTTGTTAATATTTTCCAGACCTTCCTTTCCAATAACTTGTATAATTCCTCTTGCCATCCTGTTCTCACCTTGTAGAAGATAAGGTAATTTTGCTTTTACTCCATGTCTAGCAGAAATAAATTTAGAGAATTTCCCTCGTAAGTGACTATTACAAGCACCGCATATCTCCTTCTTAACAATAAGACCACTTTCTCCTTCGCAATCTACAAGGTCAATAATTTTAGCCAACATTATATTGTCACAAAACGGTTCTGTAATCGGCGTCAGTAAATCTAAATTGCTGCTGGTAAGGAGTTGTTCGCCTTGTGTATAATTTATATTTCCAACATTTGTAATTAGGTTGTTGTTGTCGAGATTTTCTACTAATAGCCGAATCTCTCGTTAGTTGGTTTTATTTTATTCCCCAAGAGCTGGGTAATACTATACACTTTAGAGGAGCTTATGTACACAGTTTCAGCTACTTCACAATACGAAATGTAATCTGGGAATTTTTTATTATATACGTAACAATAATAAGTCACGCCCCTCCACACCAATTTTAATCTAATAAAAAGTAAGAAGACGGGGCAAGCAGAAACCTGCAAGGCTATATGGGTAACCTTGAGATGGTAGCCGAAACAAGGTAACTGAATAGCAGCGCTGCCCCCTTTCTTACCTATATGAATTTAAACTTCCCGGGTGTCGGCCATCTTGGTTTTCTGCGTGCGCACTTCTTGCGGCTGTCGTTTTAATTTTAATTTTGGCGGAAATATTTGAATTTCAAACTGATAGATCTTCCGTCTCTCTCATCGAAGCTGTTGTTTCTCTCTTGCATTCACAGAAGGGCTGTGTATATTTAAAAAAAATTGTATGACGTAATGCTTCTCCAGTTTTAAAAAGCGGCGGATAATAGTTCATGGAACTATTACGCAACAAACTTAAATAAAAACTCGTCGTCGGTATTCATATTTGTTGTAAGGGGGCAACTGTCGAAATCCACAAGTTGAACGAATCGTTATAATTTCCTCTATTTCGTACTACCAAATTTCATAAAAGTATAAAAACTGCATCTTGTTTTCCAACAAATCGGTGCAGGTTTGATGGAACGACAGTCTTTTTAATTTGTAACACCGAGATTGATATGTTTGGTTTTTATTTTATAAGTAAGCGTCTGAAATTGTGTCATGCGGAACTTTTAGAGCCAAGTGGAATTTTTTTGCATTTCTTGTTCGATTGTTAGTAATTTTAGTGATTTTGCATAAGTTATGACCTACTTTAAGTAAATATTTTTTTAAAGTTCCACAATATTAAATTCCAAAACGTTAGTTTAAACATTATAAAGCATTTTTAGCACTGATTTCAAATATCTAAAAATATATAGGGTGTCATTTAAATAACCAAAACCGTGTATCACTACGTAAAAATAGGAGGCCATAGCTTAAATTGGTTTACGTCAATTTGTAGGCTGTATACTAGCATTTAAAATAAAAAAGTGTTTTTCGATACTCGCAATATATGACTGGAATGCAAAGGCAAAAACTAATTAGAATTTAACTGACTAAAATGTTTGCCATCTTAATTTTATCGAGCTCCTACATAGGGTTACCAACATTGAGTCGTTGCTGACCCGAAGAGAATAATTTTGGGGGAGAAAAACTGTAGGATACAATTAATAAAAAAGATCAAAACTGTTTTTTTACATTATAAAGGTTTGATTCCAAAAATAATTTCATATATTTTTTAAGTAGTACCTATATGATATGCAACAATCTTTACCCCTTCGTGGATACATTACATTTAAACAAGACGTCTCGTACCCTTAATATTTAACTAATTTTTTGCCCTTTTTTCCCTTAGCTAACCCAACGAACGTGAAATTCTCTTAATATCTAGTGACTGGCTTATAAAAAATCACTATCTGCCAGAATAGGAATCTGGTTTCCTTTTGTAGTATTGGTGGCACTAAAACCTAACTTTAAACAATGTACAAGAACAGCCGATTTGTTTGCCTTACCTATTGATATCAAAAACAAGCATAAAAGACACAAACGCACATTTAAAAACAAAAGAAATAAAAGAAAAAACAATTAAATTTTTAACCAATTTACGTGCGATATATTTCTTAAGGCTACTCGCACGGATTATGCAAACATACATGAATAACGTAAAACATCATCAAAAAGGACATTGAAATAATTGCCTTCTAAAAGAACGCAAAGGTCAAAATGCCTTTACCATAAACGCAATGTCAAAATTGCCTGAAGCTGATACTTATTTGAGTCCGGCCCTGTTTAAATGCACGTGCAAGCTACACACATATTATTCGTTGATAAAACACATTCCTTCGCTTTTGAAAAAGGTCGCAGTTAAACGCAGCCTTATCACGCATATAGCGCCTCTCGAAATGGATGCTTTAAATGAGCCTTTAAATATAGCACAATGGGTGTACTTACATGTACACTCGGAAAATGAGTTTTAGAAATTTACAAACGCTGGCTTGCTGCACTTTAACACTATTTGCAGCAAACTTTAGCTACCGGGCCGCTTCGAATTAACTTATATCGTCCTGGGCGAATTCGCGTACTATACTCTCGAGTCGAACAAATACATACAGCTTTTAAAAGAGGCTGCGTGCGACAGCCGTCTTTGGCATCCCGCGTACAGCGTGTTTCTTTCTGCAATCACGAATACCGAAATTCACAATACACGCTTAGCTCAAGACCGGCTTTGCAAACATTTGGTTTAATAAAATAAAATACAATACTAAATCTAATAATAAAACATAAGAACTACAACTTGACTTTTATATTTAAGCAGAAAAATAAACGTTATCGATGAGGAATCCAGCTGACCCGTTACAGATAGCATAACTTTCGGCGATTGTAAATCAGGAATTACAGAACAAAGCTACTTTTAACATTTCATGAAATAACATTTTTAAAATCAGTCTTAAAAGTTACGAAAACTACTACAGAACTACATTCTTCTGAAAAAAAAAATTACATTTTACATAGGAATAACATTTTTTGCAAACCGTGTATGTATGGTTAACCCGAAGAATTTTATTGAAAACCCGAAGCTCGAAGAATGATTGCCAAACCCGAAGTCATCGGGTCAAAATGAAAGTGTTGGCAACCCTACCCCTACATGTAGAAATGTTTTTTTAAATTCAAGTTAGAAAGCTAGAACTGTTTGTTGTAATTGGCAATAACTGTACATAATAACAAAAAAACTTCTTTGAGCATTAATACAACATTGCAAGGTTTAAATTCTGTTACTGCGGTTGTATCAGTGTTCCATTACTAACATTTTATTAGGGAACAAACCAAATTACCAGCGTGAAATAATAATGTAGTAATGTAACGAAATAACTTTTCAGTTTGTGAGCTTTTTAGCAGAAAATGATCGAATTACCGGGCCCTTTTATGTAGCAGCAGTTGCTATCTACGTACAATGCATAAATGTATTATAAAATTACCAACTCCAAAGGGTGTCAATAAGGCCACTTTTGACGCGGGGTATTTTAACTGAATATCAAAGATCTATTTTTGTATTTCGCACAACGTTACTAAAAGCCTTAAATACATTAAAAAGCTTTCAAGCTCTGCCATGCACAAAGGTGTTTAATATTAACTCTAAAAAACCGAATAAAATTGGCGCCGGCGTCTAAGTGCCTACTACTTGCTTAAAAATCGCCCTTCGCCGTCAAAACGGATTATTTCAGCTAAATTCTCGGAATTCATTTTCATAAACTCGGTGCAATGGAATAGTTTTAATTACGTGGACCTTCGCACTGCCACGTAAGCATTTGCGCATTTGTGGAGGCGTTATATCGGCGACGAATGGAACTGTTAATATAAACATTCTGGCGAATCACTTATCTTCTAGATACTCACGTTGCTAGTTGCTAGGCTGATTAGAGATGAACACGTAGACATATCTAGTTTAATGTAGTGTGTCGAATGAAAACCTTTTATATTGAACATCGATTGTTAAGAATTAATCAGTGGGAATTTACACGGGAGAAATATATACAGAACCGACAGAGGTGGATTTACACCTTGCATTCTGTATCTCTAAAAGCTTTCATGAACTTTGGTGCTTTTAATTTCAATTTTATTCTCTTACTTTTATGAAATTACAAGTATAATGATGTTAAGGAATATAATTTGTTGGAATTTACATTTACAAATTACAGTGCCGAAACTGCCGACGTTTTTGGCACTAATCATAAATACGTGTAACGTATACAATAAGTAGGCTAATTTATAGTAGGTGTAATACTACAGAACCATTTAAACATTGTAGTAAAATTACAATGTCTTCGTTTCCCAAAGCTATCCTTAGGTCGGTTGGATCTTTTTTTTTGTAATAGGTAATTGTGAGTTAATTTTGCATGTTCTCTTAGGTCTATTATGTATCACTTCTTGTTTTCTGGTTAATTATTGGTATTACTGTATTTTTGAACGTGATCTTTGATTTTCCGTAGCTATTATTGCAAATTTCTTTCATGTGATATGCCAATACGCCTATAATTCTGTATAAGCTGATTATTCAGCACGTTATCAAGACGACCATGGTCAGTTGATGTATTATATACATACATGTCAAAGGCGTTTTACAGTGTCGATCACAACCTACTCTTAGTAAAATTATCGAATTTTGGATTTAATACACGAATGTGTTTATTTTTTCAGGCATATCTGACGTCAAGAAGCCAATTTGTATTTTATAATGATTTTGAGTTATCAACATATACCTCATTATCGGGAGTGTCGCAAGGCAGTAATCGTAGAACCCTAATGTTTTTGGTATTTATTAATGACTTATGTGAGGTAATAAATTGCGACACACTAATATATGCAAATGACTTAAAAATATTTAAAAGTATATGTACAGTTAGTGGAATTTTTGAGATAAAGGTTAGTAGTTAATTTTTTACACTTTATATTGATAAATGATAATAGTAGCTATAATTTTCTCACATGAAAAATACTTGTTTGGCATTTCTTAAGCATTCTTTTTGAAAGCATGGTGGGCCAAGGGTACCCTCCCAAGCTCGGGTGACTTTAGCCCACTTCTCAAAATTCAACTAAAATACGTGGTTTTTATTCTAATATGCTGTCAAGGTAACTTTAGCCCACTTTGCTGTTTTAATTAGAATGAGCAAAAAATTATAAAAGTTAGTTTATATTTATTTAATTCGCACTCAGCCAACAGCCGTTAGGCCAATTATAGGCGTCGCTGTGCAGTTATGAGGACTTCCAACCCCACTAACGACTGTCATGATGTTGTATGACCGCCGGGACCAACTTTTTTCCGTGATAGCCGTACCACGAGGGGCCGAGAGATACAGCCGTGGAACTCCCATCCAAGTTCTGACCAGAGACAGCGTTGCTTAACTCTGCTGATGGAACGTTGGCTCTAGTTCAAGCTACACCACTCGTGTTTAAGATAAAATCCTACTGGGTGCCTTTGAGGACTAAGATACATAGACATTTTTAAAAGTTTTTATTATATTTTATACCAAAAATTTGGGTATTGGGAAAATTGAACCAACTTCTATGACAAATGATCATATTATTAAAAAAATTCAAAACTAAAATAGTCCAACAAAATATTAAAGTAAAATATGATTACACCTGACGTTAATCGGATTTCGAAATGTAACCATCCCACTTTTATGCAAGAAATGAATAATTAATAATGAATATTGCTCTGTTGCTATAGGGAATTATATCTGAATCTTTAATAGATTTTATAACGTCTTCCTCTTTGTAGAATATTTCGTTCTTTTTTCCTGGCCACTTCCATTTATTCCCACATCTCTCCAGAGCGTTTACCTTGTATATAAATTTGTCGTTTTCTTCTATTTGTACTTCTGTTATAACACCTGAAAAAATGTTTTTTCGTAATGTACAACCACGTAATCGTTTTCTTAATATTTTGTTTCTCTAGGTTTTCATTTTTTTTATCACTTGCCCATTTTGCTGAATAAACTGGTCTTTAACATTAAATAACCCTTTGTTGGTATGTGGTTTGATATCGTCGTTATAATTTTTTTTATTACGTTTTCTTTCTCATAGAGTATTTTTTCATTCTTGTTTTTAGGCCACTGCCATTTCTTTCCAATCCGTTCCATGGCATTTACAAGATAGGTACAACCATTGTTTTCATTTTCAATAATTTCAGTTACAATTCCTGGGAAGTGTTGATTGTTATAATAAACCACAACATAGTCATTGGTCTGATATTTTGTTTCTTTAGATGCTGCGGAACAAGATTGAAATGTGATCGGCATTTCATTAATATTTTGAGTTATATTATCCGCCTCTTCTTCTTCTTCTTTTCTCTAGCTATTTCATTTATCTTGTTATCAGTATTACTAGTAACATCTGTTTCATTTTCCAGATTTTGTTCTTCTAAACATGTATCTTTATTATTCCCTCTTCTCTAATTAATTTCTAGAGTGCTGAGGTTTCCTAATTCCATTTCTGTGGGTATTCATCGTCTATGTTAGATGTATTTGACTCCATATCAATATCCGATTCATCATCTGAAGAATACAGATATTTCCTTTTTTGACCAACTTTTCTCTTTTTAGCTTCATTTTTCTTGTCGAGAGATATCTGTTTCTGTCTTTTACCGTTTCCCGTTTTTTTTTTGTAGCCTCTTCTTTATTTCTATAAAATTCGTCAACTTCTTCGGCAGACACAGTTTTACCGGGTAGAATAGGAAGTTGATATTTCCTTTGCCTTTGAGGAGCTGAGAGGTCAGATATACGAATATGTTCTAAATATTGTTGAAATTTTGCACCAACGGCATTTTCAATATTATTTAAACCAGCAGGTTTACTATAGTCTGGAAGTTTAGAAATAACTCTTTCTTGTGACAGTGGGTACATGCCAGTTGCTTTAAAGCCAGCAATAGGATTTTCGAAGATTCTGGAATGTACTTGAGTTAGAGTGTCAGTTAGCAACTGTGTGAAACGGTTATTTGGAAGGCTAATACATTTTTTTCTTTGGGATGTCATCCTCCATTGTAACAGGACTGATCGTCACGCAGTTTTCAAAGGCGAAAAGAACGCAACGTCCAGTTGGGTACAAGACATAAGAACTTGATATTATGCTGTTCACACAGCTGCATAGTTTTAATGCTTACTTGAATTGTCCCGTATCACAACTTTCTTACCTTCTTTATTTTTAAAAATAGGTAATAGCTGACTCTCAAACCAATCATCAAATATTTCGGTTTCTATTCAACCACTTTTTCAAACATTCATTCTAGAGCCTGGTGGAGCTTTGTACATCCAGTCCATCCATTTATGTTTTCCTTTAAAAATAAGATATGGTGGCACAAGCTCACCAACTGCACTGCCACAAAACATCACGGTGAAAGAGGATTTCGTTGAGTTTCTTATGATTTCAGGATGTCTACAGGACCTCCTGAACAGAACTTTATTCTTTTTAGGTTGATCGTGAAAGCCAGAGTCATCAAAATTAATATATTTTTGGAGGTACATCCACTAATTTTTGTTTAATGTTGTCGACAAACTTGTTTATTTCTATCTCGCCTACCTGTGCTCTTTTTCTGGAAATGTTAGCTGCGAAAGTCTGCTTAATTATTGGATGTTTTGATAAAAATAATTTACCCCATTCCCATCCTAGTTTGTTGTCTTTAAATAATGGGACTTTGCGTTGTAGGTTGTCCAAGTAACTTTTTATGATTCAGCGTAAATCAGAAAGTGTTACTGAGATACCCTGTTCACTAACTGCAGTAATGTGGTTAACGATAATGACTTCCTCATCTCGGGTAAGTGCTATTGGTCGCCCTACTTCTTTTGTGTGTTTTCCTTTTAATTTATTTTTTAACGTTGATCGCGGAATGTTAAACATTTTTGCCGCTTCTCGTTGACTTAGACTGCCGGATCTTATTTTCTCAACAGCTTCTTGGGGATTCTCGGTGGTTTAATTTGACTTAGTCCCATAACGGCGAACACAAACAATTTAACATTTGGGTACCCCAAAAACCAAATTTGGATAACATTGGCCCGGGTCAAAGTTACTCGGAAAACGTGCATATCTGAATACTCTATAAAAATATGCGTTCCTCTTCTTAAAATATACATCCCGTGACAAACAAACCAAAGAATCTTGCAAACTACACATTTACACTAGTTTCGTTTTTATTTATTTACCTGATTTTCACTTAAAAACGACAAAATATTTAAATTGAATTTATTGTACTCCGTGAAGGGCGGGTCTTTACACATGGAATATTTCAGGTAAATGACAATATGGACGTCACCAAAATTTTAACTTCAGTTACTAGATGGCGTTCAATGTACTAAAAAAAACATTTTAAATGTTAACATGCGTTTAATTCATGAAAGTAAACTGGCGGGATATATAAAAATAAATTCCTGACGTTTGGGCCAATGTTAGCCTGATGGGCAAAGTTACTCCGACTGACTGTACCAAAGAGGATTGATTGTAAGTCGTTTTAAAATGAATTAAATAAGGTTCATCGATGGGTGTTCGTGTAATAAGTTAAACCTCAATATCGGTGAATGTACAGTTGTTTCATACACAAGAAAGGAAGTATATTTGTGAAGTTAGGGCAGCTCAGCGAAAAATTGTTAAATTTTGTGTTTTTGTAATAACCATTTTACCGGTAGAAGACTGCCCTACTTCGGGTGTCCTGATGACTAATGAGTTGCAGGCATGGTTGCAAATGAGACCTTAATTACTATTGATATCTTTCTGGTGCGCAAATGAGCCGAATATGGGGGTGGGCGCAAACGAGCCGGGCGCAAGTACTCCTATAACCAAATTGAAACCTTGCTTGTTTAGATCTAGCTTTGTGTCTCATTTGTTGTTTCAAATTTGTTTCTTCATTTCTCAAACAAAACTCAGGTTTAGCCATTGGATCTAACTTATAACCTCTGCTAGGAGAGATTTTTATGAATAAATTGGAAAAAAAATTATCAAGCTCCTTTATCAAGAATATTATTTAATGGGGTAGATATGTTGATTATATTCCGGTAATTTCCAATAATACACCCAACGTAAATAATCACATTCACTGGCTTAACTCTATACATCAAAATATTAAGTTCACTTTTGAAATTAACATAATAATTTTAAATTTGTTAGATATTTTGATCACTAAAAACGCTAACTTTAATATTAAATCTCTTAGCTTTAGCATTTACAGGAACCCAGTTGTACTGACTTAATCGCACACTTGCTAATTTTAAATTTTTATTTAGACGTTTACTTTTCATTTATATGCCAGACAAAGATTTCAACAGAATATTAAATATCAATCAATTTATTGCTATCATAAACGGTTATCCTCTTAAACTAGTACTACCTATTTATTATAAACTCCAAATTAAACTTTCCACGAATTTGACTCCAATGAATAATTCCGAAAGTGAAATATTTTTTTCAATTCCGTATTACGGTCTAATTTCTTTGTCTATAAACAAATTTTAAGCAAATATATAATTCAAATTTATTTTTCCAGTACTAATTCCCTTAAGAAATTATTAGTTTTTAATAAAGAACCTATCCCTTTAATAGAAAGATCTGGTGCCTACCGTCTCAACTGTTCGTCGTGTGATTGTTTCTATATTGGTCAAATCGGACATATTTTCAAAAAAAGAATTAAAAAGACATTTTTCATGTACCAGAAATAACAACTTTATTATTGATCAACTTAATAAATCCACTTTTACCAATCGTATTTTACAGTTTAACCACAACTTTGACTCTAACAACTACTATACAATTTTACATACTACTAATAAAGGAATTATTTTGAATATACTTGAGATGTTTGAAATTATATTTAACAATTTTACTGCTTAATTATTTCACTTCTCCACTGTGATAGTGTTTTAACAGCCTTGTTGACTTATAGATGTTTGTCTTTAAATTTTGACTTCTATTTTACCATATGCTATTTAACTCGTGATAAATTACGTGTTGACTATTACTACGAATACCTATTTTAATATTGTACCTGAGTCTGGTTTCGAAACCTGTCACTTGCTAAACTGTAATAATCTCATGGAGAAGATTAAAGGGTTTTCTTGCTCCATATTGTTGTCGATAAAGATTGTAATAAATTACCAGATTCTCATCTACCCTCTAAAAATTGGAACCATCTTTTAAATTTAAAACTTGCTGATTCGAAATTCTTTATTCTGAGTGGTGTAGATTTATTATTAGGAGTCGATGTATTTTCTAAATTATTACTGAATAGTCATATTTCGAGAATTAGCTCTGATTCCGACGCTGTAAGCACTGTATTTGGATATACTGTTTCGGGAAAAACTTTATCGTTTGTTTACCCGCCCGTTACAACCTTGTTTTGCCAACCAGTTGATTGTGTAAAACTTAAAAAACTTTTTAAAAAATTAGGAAGGTCGAAAATATAACTGAAACTAATGTTTTTTCTACGGATGATGAAGCTTCTAAAAAAATGTGTGTAGCACTAACGTTCGCCACCAAATTGGTCGATATTGCTTATCATTACCTTCCAAGATTGAACCTCCGCTATTTAGTGGTATGCCTGATTTAGCTTTATCTCAATTCTGTTCTTTAGAACGCTGCATATTAAGAAACGAACATTTGTATTTAGATTATTCTGCCTTTATAAAAGAGTATTTAACTATCGCGCATATGAAATTAGTTTATGAATATCGCTTCCTGCGAACACTTAATATATTCCACATCATTGCGTGCTAAAGCCTAATTGTATTTCCACCAAACTTAGAGTAGTGTTTAACGCTTTTGCTCATTTACCTAATCAAAAATCGCTTAAGGATTGTTTATAAATCGGACGCAAGTTACAGTTGCATTTTCGTCTCAATCCTTATGCAATCTGCGCAGACGTAAACCGAATGTATCAAATGATCTTACTAAACTCTAATCATTACGACTGTCAGAGAATTCTTTGGCGTTTTTCTCCTGATTCGTCCATTTAAGATTATCGCTTGACTGGAGTAACTTATAGTGTCAGTAGTGCAATATTTTTAGCATTAAGCATACTACAAACGCTAGTAGAAGATGATGGTCACAAATTTCCACTAGCCTCGAAGGTTATTGTTAATTTTTGGTGTGTAGATGATTTTGTATTTTCTTGTTCGACGTTTTCACTTATCAAACTGCTTATTGTTGAACTTATTTCGCTGATAAAATGAGGAGTATTTCAATCGTATAAATGGTCTAGCAATCACCTTTCATTATTGCACGCCTTACCCGCTTCTTACTTATCAAAAAAATCTTTTGCCAATGCTGAGGATACTATTGTCAAAGCTTTAGGCCTTTAATGGGATCCTGTTCTCTGCCTATCTTCTTTATTACTAATCCCATTAATAATAGACTTTGCACAAAACGCACTATGTTGTTAGAACTAGGGAAAATATATGATTCTTTGGGTTTTATTTCACCTATTACTGGTTATTGCAAACATTAGTTCAAAATTTATGGATTTCCGGATTAGACAAGGATGCTAGCCCTGGCGAGTCCATTCTTTGAATTTGGAACCTTTTGCAAAATAAATTATTACTGCTCTTTACATTTCAAATATCGCTCTTATTTTCCAAGTTAGTAGAGTCCCCTTCTTGCAAAATTAAAATGCACAATTTTTGTGACGCCAATGAAAACGTATAGGCCTTAACAATGTCGATAACGCTAATACACTTAATCCTGGTCATTTTTTAACCATTGATCCTCGAATCGCCTTACGAATCCATAATTTAGAATCTGTACGTTTAAATCGTCTTTCAAGATGCCAAATTTTGCAACGCCTTTATCAAGATTTTTGGCATCGGTGGCATAAAGAGTGTTTGCACACTTTGCAACAACGGGCTAAGTGGCTGGAACACACGAAACCCCCCACTGTCGGAACGTTAGCTTTAATAGAAGCTGATAGTGTACAGTTACGGACACCTCAAAGTGCACGGTTTTTTGTTACTATGGTTATTTTTGCGATTTTTCGGCTTATTAAATGAGGGTTTCTCCAGTGGCGTTGCTTGTGATTGTAAGAATAGGTATTACTTGTTTAATGTTTGTATTTTAGCAAAGTTTCACAAGTAAACAAACTATACATGTAATAATATGTATTTAATAAATATGTATCAGTATTCAATTGCTACTACGCTTTGCAGTTTGTTTCGCATAGAGTTGACCAATGTTTCCATATTGTATCCTCTCAGTTCCTTCCAAGCATTTATTATTCTTTCCCATAATTCATCGGCGTTGTTTGGTGCAAAATCCCTGGTATAATTTTTTTTAGTTAAATACCCCCAAACATTTTCGATAGGGTTCAAGTCCGGACTTTTTGCAGGCCATGGTAATAAATTGATATTATTCTCATCAAACCATCAATGAACAATCCCTGCTGCATGCACAGGTCAGTTATCCTGTGAAAATAATGTTATCAATTACGTTAACATAAACAAAATTAATTAATTAAGTAATATCTTGCCTGTTGAAAAGTAAATTGATTAGGAAAGACCTCTCTTACAGATGGCAGCATCACATTTTGCAAAAGATTGCAATAATTTTCAGCATTCAGACGACCATTAATTCTATAGCATGCCCCAGATCCGAGAGCATTGATCCATCCCCATACGTTTACAGAGAATCGTCCATTACTTAAGGGTGGAATAATATTGCTTCTCAAATCTTGAATTTTGTGGTCTATTGTACACCCTTAATCGTCAATTGGTAAATTATTGAAATACCTTTTCATCTGAGAAAACAGTCCTGTTCTAAAAATCCTCGATTTCATTCAAATAGTCGGTTGCAAACTGTATTCTTCGTTCTTTGTTCTCTGGGGTTAAAAAAACTTTTCTTGCAGAAGTCTCTACTGCCAAAACGATTTTTAATTTTGAAAATGCAGCTTTTGCTCACATGCAAATCTGCTGCGACTCGACTCAGCGACCAGTTCTCTTCCAGTTTTGTAATAGCTCGCATTTTCTCTGCTTCTGACAAATGTCTGGGAATTTTTCGAGTTTTCAGTTCTATGACAGTTGATGACAAACGTAAACGTCAAAACTCGACGTCTATGATTAGAATATCGTATTACACGCTAAAAATCTGCCGTGCACTTTGAGTTGGCCGTAACGGTACCTCCATCTCGATGGTATTTAGGACACATGACTACTTTACATTTTTGAAACAACAATGTAGCACGAGCAGCTACGGTTAAAACAAAGAATAGAGAATTAAGGAGACCACTGGTCAAACTCTGTCTTTTGCCCATTCAGGAAATTTATTTAGCTTAATAACCTTTTGCTTGTTTGTGTTGTCTGTAATGCTAATACTGTTTATTATATTCTCCGTTTTCTATGTAAACTGTCGCTTGAATTATATGACTTCTCAAATGCACATTTTTGCACTGCTCTATTGTTTTGCCCTGTATATGTTCGGAAGAAAACAAATTTTGCCGTTCTCTGATAATGCACGTGCAAAAACTGTCTATTCTTCAACGCCGAGACCCTGGCACGCGAATGTATTATGTACGATAAATTGAGTGCTTTTTCCGAGTTTCGGCACGACGACTGATCAAAGATGCTCCACCATCTCCCACAACTGCGCCAGCAGATCCATAGCTGCGCCCATAGACCTATAGAAATGGACCGCTAATGGACGACTGCGCAACTCGTTGCGTTAGAAAGAGTAAGAGAACACTTTAAGAATGATCTTTCCTTTTCCTGCCGGCCTCCTATTGGCCGACAGAAAATGACGTCACAGCGACAAGGCCGTCGCGCCCATTTACTTCGCGTAAGCAGCCCCGAACGCACGTGTCAATATTTACAAACATTATTTTGTTTGTAAATAGTCGTATTTTCATAAAAACAGTGGTCACTTTTATTGTACTATGGTTACACAGTGTTTTGTGTGTAAGAAGCAATGCAAAGATGGGGAGGAAACTATTTATCATAGGTAAACGATATTTCTCTACTCAACCTCTGTTACCTAGCCTCTATAGATAACTTTAAAGTTGATTTTTTCTAATTAAAATGTATTTCCAGTCTTCCAGCAAAGCCAGATATGAGAAAAAAAATGTTAAGTGTGCTTGGAGTAACAAATAACTCATCACAGTTTAAGGTTTGCTCCAATCACTTCAAGTCCAAAGACTATACTCGTGAGTAGAAGTGGAGGCAGCTCGGCGGCCATTTTGTTTTTAATTGACCTAATTAATTTGATATCAAATTAATTGACCTAATTAAAAAAAGGGATTAGCTACCGAATTACGCGGATTAGCTACCGAATTACGCGGATTAGCTACCGAATTACGCGAATTAGCCGCCATTTTGTTTTTAATTGACCTAATTAAATTGATATCAAATTGATTAGCTACCGAATTACGCGGATTTGCAGCCGAATTACGCGAATTGGCCGCCATTTTCTTTTTAATTGACCTAATTAATTGGATTTAGTGTCCAATTAAATTGATTGACCTTTTTGATATCATTTTAATTGACCTAATTATTTTAATCGATGTAATTAATTAAAGGCGCCATCTTGGATTTAACTACAGTGTTGCCAATTTTAAGGCTCCATGTTGGATTTAATTACAGTGTTGCCAATTTTGATATCAATGTTTTTTTCTTTCTCTCTTCGTAGCGTATGTTGTTCCCCTAGTCAGGTTTTTATACAACCATGATTGAATGCCTGTGATTTTAATTGACGAAATCATTCGTGAAACATATAACTTTAAAATTGTTATTTTAACATGTAGTATCCTGGTCGAAATAGAACGGTCAGCATAAAATTTATGTGCGATGAATGCTGAGTCTTGTAAAATTTCCTGTCACAACCTGCAGCGACAGACCGGTCGAGGACAAAGGAGTTGACCGTCAACTTTGCAAGTCCCTGCCTGTATGTAGTAAACAAAATATGAGTTTAGTTTAGTCATTCGCTGTTACAACCGTGCTTCACTTACAGATGCATCGAATTTGTTTTAAGCATTTACTGTGTCAACTGTGACCGGTTTACAAGTGCATTGATTTTGTTTTCACCCCGTCTACAAGTGTACCTAAGATGGACCCCAGAACTTCCAGCAGCGGGGAAGTAGCTCGCAATATGGACCATAAAACAAGTAAGAATATGTCGTTTCCTAATAAAAAGCAACGTCGCGCAGTGCCGCCTGTAGCAGTCGACACCCAGGGAACTTCACCGCAACTCACCATCACTGCGGAGGACCTTCGAGTGTTTGCTGAGGAAACGATGCAATCCTACGACGTGACCACGGACATGCCGGCCGAGGACCGTCAAACCAGGCGTGAAAAGAAGCGTCTGCTGTGCGACCTCTACGTGCCCCTAAACAACAGCGTAAGTAAAGCGCTGCATCTAGGTCTGGACCCCTATAAAGAATTTGAAGTGGTCGTCAGAATCCTGAAAACGGACAACGGAGCTGGTGTTTCCTTCATGGCCGACGACTTCATAGCTTTTCTGCAGGCGTTGGGGGATGCCCTAGCGACCCACGAACCTTTCAAACTACACCTCCCCGAGCACTCTGTGGAATATGTGGCCAACGATACCTGGAAAATCATCTCCACGGACCCAGCAAATAAATTCGCCATCTACATCACCTACGACACGCTGAAAAATATGATCCCCATGTATAACCTGGTGGTAATTAAAATTAACGAGCTAAAACGAGTAAAGTGCGCGTTTGAAAAGTTCGGTAGTGCCGTTGCTATGAAAGTCCAGTACCTAGAAAATGTTCGCCTGGACGATTCAATTATTTTTAATACGTTACGTTGTGATTTCGCTAATAACATTATGCTATGGGAACTTGTATTCAAATTTAAAATGTTTGTCGCAAACGAAATTCAATGCATGATTGATAATGGTGATCTAAAACTGTACAATGCTTAATTTATGGCTTTATATTTATGTCTGTATATATTTATGTAAATAAAAACATGTTAAACCTATTTGCGTTTTAAGGTGTTTTCAACGTTTAAAAATGCCGAAGTCGTGGTTTGTATTGTATTGTATTGTATTTTTATTCATCATAATATACACCGTGGTGCTTAGATATGTCACAATTCCAGTTTAAATATAAAAATATAAAAATAAAAAAATACAATGCATTTACAGAAATAGTCAACTACAGATAAATACAGTAACAACAAAAATACTAAAGTCAATAAAACAAGACAGTCTTAATTTTCAACAAATCTGAAATCGGAAAGTTCATAGTAGACATTGGCCAGAAGATGTTTTTTAAGCTTAACTTTGAAGAGTTTTGTTGGGGCATTTTTGAGAGTACTAGGAAGCGAATTAAATAATCCTATTCCGAAATTATTTCGTTTAGTGGACGTTAGTCTCTGCTGCGGAACCTGTATATCGCCTCGACTGCGGGTGTCGTAACCATGGGCATCGCCGTTTTTTGTATAATCGCCATAATGTTCTTTTATGTATAATAGATTACAATATAGTATTGCTGACGGTAGCGTTAATATGTTATAGTTTTTAAACAATGGTTTACAACTGTCTAACTGACTCGCTCCCGCCAACACTCTCAAGGCTCTTTTTTGTACAATGAAAATTTTTTTAATATGTGTAGAGGTACCCCAGTTTATTAGACCGTACGTCATTACACTATGAAATAATGCGTGGTATGCAGTAATGGCAGCATCTAAGTTTACTCGATTTTTTATTTGTCTAATTACATAAATTGTTCTTGATAACTTAATTGAAAGATTGTCAACATGTGCTTGCCAAGTTAGTTTGTTATCCAAGGTAAGGCCTAAAAATTTGACGGTTTCACAGATATTTTGTTTATTTGAAAATAGTACAGTGGTAGTTTTATTTTGGTTTAAACAAAGCTTATTTGCCTGGAACCAATCTGAGGCTTGGTTGATAATGTTGGTTTGTAACTGATTGACTCGAGTTACATCTTCCACGTGGTTTGCAAAGGTCGTATCGTCTGCAAATAAAGTCGTGAAAACTGGGATGGCATTAGGCAAATCGTTAACATAGATTAAAAATAATAACGGTCCCAATACACTTCCTTGTGGGACACCATGTTGAATTGAAGACATCTGGCTATACTGACCTTTGCAAAATACACATTGAGATCTGTCAGATAAGTAGGATGACATTAGTTTTAGAGTTACTCCCCTGCAACCGTAATACTCCAGTTTATCTAGTAAAATGCTTTTTGAGACACAGTCGAACGCCTTGCTTAAATCAAGAAATAGTGCAAAGGAAGATTTTTTGTTTTCCAATGATTCTGTTATATAATTAATGAGATTCAGCACGGCTCCCGACGTGTCCCTTCCTTTTCTGAACCCAAACTGTCTGTCCGTAAAAATATGGTTGGTTTCAAAGAAATTTAGAATTCGAACTGCAATAATTTTTTCTATAATTTTGGCCAAAATGGGGAGAAGCGCAATGGGTCTATAATTGGATCTATCATCAATTTCACCCGATTTATATAGAGG
This sequence comes from Agriotes lineatus, assembly GCA_940337035.1. NCBI lineage: Eukaryota > Metazoa > Arthropoda > Insecta > Coleoptera > Elateridae > Agriotes > Agriotes lineatus. The sequence goes on along the minus strand of OW679202.1, from coordinate 1,405,673 downwards.
TATAATTTTGGCTTGTTTCAATTTATTAGGAAATATGCCCGTCTTTAATATGATGTTTGCAATATGAGCTATCGGGGCAGATAAACATAAAACATTTTCTTTGTACATACAAACCGATTGATTATATAGGTCTAATGATTTTGACTTTTTTAATGCCTTTATAATATCTTCTACCTCGGATTCCTCAACAGCATATAAGAAGAGTGATTGTTCATTGTTTACTGGTAATTTCTTTAGATAAACACTGTGTGAGTACTTTGATGGGGGAATATTTGATAATAAATCGTCGGCTACATGCACAAAGTAGTCGTTGTGAGATTCTGGGGAAATCACACTTACCACTCCATTGCTATTGATATTGTTTACACCTTTTTTTATTATTCTCCATATTGTTCTTTGTTTATTATCAGACTCCAAGATTTCTTTACTGATTTTTTCTTTTTTCAATTTTAAGATTTTTTGTTCGTATTCGTATTTTTTTTGTTTAAATTCAGCCGATAGAAGATCATTATTTTGCAAGTTCAATTTCAAAATGTTTCCAAGACGATTTATTTCTTCCCTGGCCGAAACTATTTCTGGATTGGTAAATATAGAGGCATTTTTACGTTTGTTATTTGTATTAATTTTAATGGGAGGAAAAGATAAATCGTGATAATATGAAAAAACTTTATAAAAAGCATTAACTGCGCAGGTTGGGTCAGACTCTCTATATAATTCTACCCAATCTTCAGTTAAGAGGTAATTTGAAAATTTGATTCTATTTCTAGAACTTTTATTTGGTACGGTTTTGTAAACAGAGGTCGCCCGTTTTTGAATAGTGTTAAATTTAATTATTTGAGATTTATGATCAGATATCTGAAATTCAGCCACAGTTGCAAGTTGTGTTTCAAAATTTGTGAAGATGTTGTCGATACACGACTTGGAATTTTTTTGTACTCTAGTAAAGTCGGTGATATTTTTTTGTAATCCAAAAGAATGGAATATGTTAGTAATTTCGATGCTTTCCTTAGATTTAACTGCAAAATTTATATTAAAATCGCCACCAAACACTAGTTTACTATTTTTAAAATATTTAGATATTAAGTCAAGAACTTGAGAAAGTTTATTTTTAAAGATATCGATATTACCACATGGTGAACGATATAAAGCCACCGCAACACAGTTCAAATCAGCAAGTTTAATGCCAGTGCATTCAAAATGTTTTTCACTGTTAAGTTCATTAATGAAATTTAATGATGTAAAAACGTGATCAGATCTAGTAAAAATGCATACTCCTCCACATTCACTCTCCAATCGGCAGTAACAAGAAGCTAGATTGTAATTATTTGGTGTATATAAATGTTTTTCTCCATCCTTAAGCCAATGTTCACTAATCATCACCACGTCAAAATTTTGTTCAGTTAAGATGGATTCAAGATAATTGTGTTTGTTTCTAATACACTGAATATTTGCATGCAAAATAGTAATATTACTGGTATTTTTATTATAAAAGAGAGGCACTGAATGTTTGTCAATGATAGAAGATACTTGCTCTTCTGGGCACGTCGATCGTATTAAAAATTTCGTTTTGGCGAGTAGTATTTGCCATGGCTTTCCCTGGATTGTTGTAGGCGTATTAGATGTTGGGAGGAGACAAATGATTTGTAGGTTGCAAGGTCCGCCGATGCAGTAGAAGATCCTATGCCATACGCTCCAAAGTACTTCTTGTATAATTGTTTTAGCGACTCCACGTCTACAGGAAGGCCCTCAGAAGCTAAAAATACCCTTAGAGAAGCATTTGTGAAGCCCTCGTGACAAACTGATTGCGGTTGTTCATGTAGATAGGATATGTACAACCTGACGGCATTCATTATTGCTGGTTCCCGCAGACGAGCCAAAAGGTACCGGCCTTCATCGGTGGCAGATTGCATTGTCAGTTTCACCCTTGGCGGAGTCATTGCATCTACTGTGAGATTTGTTTTCTGGATGCCTGCACTCACAAATTTTATGGGTTGATTTTCTTTAAAGGTGTGTTGTTTGCCAGCTGCTATAGCCTCCCCATCAGAATGAAGCCTTAGAATCTTCTCTTGAGTAGTGAATTCTTTAGTTGTCTTTTTCTTCACTTTGTCCAGCTGCATTTCATTTCCTTCGCTAGGATTTTCCTCAAGATGGCATTTTCTTTCTACTGACCACTTTACCGATACACCAGCAGGCCAGAACTGCTCTTCTGCTAATCGAGCGGCAGACTTTCTGTTTATGGTGCCAATCTTGTATGTTATATCCGCTGCATTTTCTGATTGTTTTAATAGGGGGTAGCATCTTATAAAGTCCGACACTCCCAACTTATCTTTAATATAATGTACTATGTGATTGCTGTTATAGTACGATGGAAGGTTTCTCACAATCACATACTGCCATTCACTTTTGCCTACTTTTCCATCTTGAGTAGGTAATGTTAAATTTGACACTGGTTTTGGGCCACTCAAACTAGGAGATAGTTCTGTTGTTTGGGTACCAATCACCCTCAACTATAAAAACTGCCAGACTGCTCGTCCGCATTTATTTATTTAAAAAAAAGCTTTTTGCGGTGGCCCAAGTCGGATTTGAACCCTAGCCACATGTGAATAATTATTTTAAATCGTGAAAAGTGTTGAGTAAATAAATGCAACGTATTATAAATACGTAAAACTTTTAGTTATTGTGCGTTTATAAGATGGGTCTTTTGACAAAGTGGAAGAATCAAACTGTGCTATTGTAAATGTACAGATTTTTCACGGTCAATTTGTATATAACAACTTAATGTGAATTGGTAATTTAGAACATTTTAACGAAAACAGCGACTTCTTTCGGAATAAACTGTTTCTTCTCACCACGGAACCCTATTTTATAAGTAAACATCTGTAATTGTGTCATTATATCGATAAAAACTGCATTTTAGTTTAAAAAATTCCAGTATAAATGCAAACGGACGAAAATAAAAACGCAATTGACCACAAATTAACATAATTTTGAATAAGAACGCTCAATTTCGTTGAAAAAATGTTCTGACACCGTCATTTCACTTAAAATTTTACAAAAACTGACATCATGTCACTTGAAATTATACAAAAACGACATTTTTATCCAATAAGCGATAAAAAATACACCATCTCACATTATTTCACTTAAAAAATGATCACAATTCGAGTTATAAATCGTTTTGTAAAACGAAAATGATGTAAAAGCAGTTTTTAGAGTTATTTCTAAGCATAATTTTGCAAATGTTTTACACTTTTTTCTTTAACTTGTTGCAGTTTTAGCAAGATTTGAATAAAAAACAGCAATTTCTGCAGCAGTTTTAGTAAGATTTGAATAAAAACACACAATTTCGCTAACAAATGTTGTAGTCTACATCATCTCACATAAATTTTTACAAAAACTGACATTATGTCACTTGAAATTATACAAAAAACGACATTTTTTACTCAACATACGACGAAAATTGAACAAAAATCACTCAATTACACAGCATCTCACATAAATTTTTACAAAATCGCTATCATGTTACATAAACTATGCATAATTTTGCAAACGTTTAACAAATAAACCGTAATTTTTTTAAAGTACATCACAAAATTATGAAATCGTAGCTCAATTTATATGAATTTTCGACACTTTGTATGTGTAAAATAGCTTCAAATACTAATATTTGAATAAAAACACGCAATTTCCAAAGCATTTCGTTTAACATTTTAGAAAATCGACACCGTCTCCCATGAAAATTTATAAAAATCGTCATCTTGTCACATTAAATTTTGCAAATACGACAAAAAACAATATTTTTATACAACTTTCATTAAAAAATAGTAAAATTTTACGAAAATACGTCTGTGTTGACGACAAATGAAAATAAATTTGAATAAAAACACGCAAAAATTACGAAAGGACGTATGTGTTGACAAATTAAAATAAATTTGAATAAAAGGGCGCAAAAATTACGAAAATACGTATGTGTTGACCCCCAAAGTAACAAAAATTTGAACAAAAATCACGCAATCACGTAGCATCTCACATAAATTTTTACAAAAACTGACATCATGTCACATAAATTATGCAAAAAATGGCATTTTAATTTAACACACGATGAAAATTTAATAAAAACATTGCAATTACTCATCATCTCACTTAAAAAATTATCACATTTCATTTTACAAAACGATTTATAATAACGAAAATGATGTAAAACAGTTTTAGAGTTATTTCTAAGCATAATTTTGCAAACGCTTTACACTTTTTTATAAAATGTATCGCTCAACATTAAAAGAAATCACAATTTTTTAAATTATATTACACCATTATGAAATCGTAGATTGATTTTTTGAAATTTTACACTTTGTAGCTGTTAAATAACTTCAAATACTAATATTTTAGCTTTAGATTTTGTAATTATTGCAGATTCGTGAAAAACAAAATCAGAGTAGAAATAAAAAAACACAAACACTTTGTAATAAACAAATATATTGTTCTTATTTCGTATAATACTTAATAATATAAAAATAATTGTACAGCTGAATGTCTTATTTTCTAAAAATTCGTTAGCAATTTACAAAACTGTAGTTTGAGGTGCACAACATTTCAAATTAAAAAGGCTGCAGGTAATAAAATCAGAAGTCGTTTACATGGGGTCGTAGAACAAATTTCATTGTGGCATTTTAAAGTTTAAGGCCCTCCCAGTCCAGAATTCCATTCGTATTTGATATTGAGGACCTTTGCCTTAGAGGCGTTTTTCTAACGGCCCTTTTTTGGAGGCGTTTCCTTATCGGCGTTCTTCTGACTGAACCTTTTTGATGTGGACTTGGGTGAGTAGCGGTGTTTTTAATTTATATTCTAAATCGGACTCGCAGTTATTAGTTTCCATTTCGGTTTCTCCTGTAGTACCAGTCGGGGTTGGCTTCTTTTGCTGTTTAGGTTTAGCTAGCAGCACATTAGCAACGTTAAGGTCTTTGATGTAATCAGCAAACTGTAGGCGTCCGGGTGGATTAATAGTTTTTCGAGGCCTCAGAGTGTCGTGAACTAAATCGACTATGTTAGACGCCGGTAAAATTTCACCCTTTATAGTAACGGTACCCTTGTGATCCCAGCTCACATCGTTTGAGGTACTCAAAATGCGTAGGAAAACTTCAGCTTTTTTCTTAAAAGTTTTGGGAAGTGTAGATAAAATAACGGCATTTGATAGGCTGTTACTGCTTGTTTCAATAGGTATTTTGATTGGCTGCCGCGCCTGGTTTGTGAAATGAAGGAATCGTTGCAAAACTTGATTGTATTGCCCCCATTTATCGTGATCAGTTAATTTGGACTTTAAAACTTTTTGCATTTCGTCATCAAGCTGTGATAATATATTTTTCTCCGCATTCCCACCAGACTTAAGACGTTGGACAAATTCCGGCGATACAATCAACATCTTCTGCTCTTGGTCCATTTTAGTCGAAAAGGAGCTCAATCGTTTGTTCTGGTAGAACCGTCGTGAATAAACTAGCTTAAAATCAAGACTTTCATAATAAATATATAAAAAAATATGACAGGTGAGGGAATCGAATCCAGCAATTTTCGAAACCGGTTTGATATATATTTATCGAAGGACTTGACCATCAGTTGACGTTTTATTAATATTTGTCGTGATTCGTCATCGCTGAAATTTTACAAGAGTCAACCTGTGTGCTATGCGGCGCACGCAATGGTTCCACCTCTTTTATTTTAAAATTTGTAAAACCAGATGTCCAAGCCGATACCGCACTGACTCGTTTTAAGTGATTGTGCTCTGTTACCTGGTGCATCTGAAGATGGCTCCCAGACGAATTAATAACTGTCAGGATGCAACCGCACCTTACAGCAGGACATCAATTGCAGAATCAAGTAAGAAAAAGACAAAACTAAGTAAGAAGATGCAGTTTTCAAATAAAATCCAACACCTGGAAGCTCTAGCATCACCGCAGCTAACCGGACATAGCGAAGATTTGAGATTGGTCGTGCAGGAGCCCATGCAGCACTGTGACGTAATAACGGACACCCCGCCCGAGGACAAGCAGCTCCGTCGTGAGAAGAAGCGGACATTGTGTGATTTTTGTGTGCCTCTAAACAATACAATTGCAGAATCATGTAAGAAGAGGACAAAGTCATGTAAGAAAAAGACAAAGCCAAGTAATAAAACGCAATTTTCAAATAAAACCCAACATCGGACAACACTACTACCACCACAGATAGAGGTTGTTGACGAAGAGACCCGGGGCCCGTCGCCTGATCAAACAGGTATGCATAGCTGTGACGTAACAACGGACACCCCGACCGAGAACAAACAAATCTTCCGTGAGAAACGGTTATTGTGTGATTTTTGTATGCCTCTAAACATTAGTTCTAGCAAAGTTGTTCATTTAGGCCTGGATTCTATATAAAAACTTTTCACCTGTGGCAAGAATTCTGAATACCGACGGATTAAGTGTTTCATTCACGGCGGATGCGTTTATTGTTTTTCTGGAGGCTCTACCGGACATGTTTGTGATGGCGAAACAAGGATCTTTTAAATGTGATTTAAGTGAACATACAGTGGAACATGTGACCAGCGACACTTGCAGGATTATTCCAAAGGACCCCGTCAGCAAATTTACACTTTACGTGACGTATGACACGCTGTCAAATTTATTGCCTATGTATGATTTGATGGTAGTTAAAATCAACCACTTGAAACGTGCACAATGTAATTTCGAAAAGTTTGCTGCATTAATAAGGCAGAGGTCCTCAACATCAAATACGAATGGAATTCTGAACTGGGAGCGCCTTAAACTTTAAAATGCCACAATGAAATTTGTTCTACGACCCCATGTAAACGACTTCTGATTTTATTACCTGCAGCCTTTTTAATTTGAAATGTTGTGCACCTCAAACTACAGTTTTGTAAATTGCTAACGAATTTTTAGAAAATAAGACATTCAGCTGTACAATTATTTTTATATTATTAAGTAGGTATTATACGAAATAAGAACAATATATTTGTTTATTACAAAGTGTTTGTGTTTTTTTATTTCTACTCTGCTTTTGTTTTTCACGAATCTGCAATAATTAAAAAATCTGAGCGATACATTTTATAAAAAAGTGTAAAACGTTGGCAAAATTATGCTTAGAAATAACTTTAAAACTGTTTTACATCATTTTCGTTATTATAAATCGTTTTGTAAAATAAAATGTGATAATTTTTTAAGTGAGATGATGAGTAATTGCAATGTTTTTATTAAATTTTCATCGTGTGTTAAATTAAAATGCCATTTTTTGCATAATTTATGTGACATGATGTCAGTTTTTGTAAAAATTTATGTGAGATGCTACGTGATTGCGTGATTTTTGTTCAAATTTTTGTTACTTTGGGGGTCAACACATACGTATTTTCGTAATTTTTGCGCCCTTTTATTCAAATTTATTTTAATTTGTCAACACATACGTCCTTTCGTAATTTTTGCGTGTTTTTATTCAAATTTATTTTCATTTGTCGTCAACACAGACGTATTTTCGTAAAATTTTACTATTCTTTAATGAAAGTTGTATAAAAATATTGTTTTTTGTCGTATTTGCAGAATTTAATGTGACAAGATGACGATTTTTATAAATTTTCATGGGAGACGATGTCGATTTTCTAAAATTTTAAACAAAATGCTTTGGAAATTGCGGGTTTTTATTCAAATATTAGTATTTGAAGCTATTTTACACATACAAAGTGTCGAAAATTCATATAAATTGAGCTACGATTTCATAATTTTGTGATGTACTTTAAAAAAATTACGGTTTATTTGTTAAACGTTTGCAAAATTATGCAAAGTTTATGTAACATAATGGCGATTTTGTAAAAATTTATGTGAGATGCTGTGTAATTGAGTGATTTTTGTTCAATTTTCGTCGTATGTTGAGTGAAAAATGTCGTTTTTTGTTTAATTTCAAGTGACATAATGTCAGTTTTTGTAAAAATTTATGTGAGATGATGTAGACTACAACATTTTTCAGCGAAATTGTGTGTTTTTATTCAAATCTAACTAAAACTGCTGCAGAAATTGCTGTTTTTTATTCAAATCTTGCTAAAACTGCAACAAGTTAAAGAAAAAAGTGTAAAACATTTGCAAAATTATGCTTAGAAATAACTCTAAAAACTGCTTTTACATCATTTTCGTTTTACAAAACGATTTATAAAACGAATTGTGATCATTTTTTAAGTGAAATAATGTGAGATGGTGTATTTTTTATCGCTTATTGGATAAAAATGTCGTTTTTGTATAATTTCAAGTGACATGATGTCAGTTTTTGTAAAATTTTAAGTGAAATGACGGTGTCAGAACATTTTTTCAACGAAATTGAGCGTTCTTATTTAAAATTATGTTAATTTGTGGTCAATTGCGTTTTTATTTTCGTCCGTTTGCATTTATACTGGAATTTTTTAAACTAAAATGCAGTTTTTATCGATATAATGACACAATTTCAGACGTTTACTTATAAAATAGGGTTCCGTGGTGAGAAGAAACAGTTTATTCCGAAAGAAGTCGCTGTTTTCGTTAAAATGTTCTAAATTACCAATTTACATTAAGTTGTTATATACAAATTGACCGTGAAAAATCTGTACATTTACAATAGCACAGTTTGATTCTTCCACTTTGTCAAAAGACCCATCTTATAAACGCACAATAACTAAAAGTTTTACGTATTTATAATACGTTGCATTTATTTACTCAACACTTTTCACGATTTAAAATAATTATTCACATGTGGCTAGGGTTCAAATCCGACTTGGGCCACCGCAAAAAGCTTTTTTTTAAATAAATAAATGCGGACGAGCAGTCTGGCAGTTTTTATAGTTGAGGGTGATTCCCTTAACTTTACAAACCACGACTTCGGCATTTTTAAACGTTGAAAACACCTTAAAAAGCAAATAGGTTTAACATGTTTTTATTTACATAAATATATACAGACATAAATATAAAGCCATAAATTAAGCATTGTACAGTTTTAGATCACCATTATCAATCATGCTTTGAATTTCGTTTGCGACAAACATTTTAAATTTGAATACAAGTTCCCATAGCATAATGTTATTAGCGAAATCACAACGTAACGTATTAAAAATAATTGAATCGTCCAGGCGAACATTTTCTAGGTACTGGACTTTCATAGCAACGGCACTACCGAACTTTTCAAACGCGCACTTTACTCGTTTTAGCTCGTTAATTTTAATTACCAACAGGTTATACATGGGGATCATATTTTTCAGCGTGTCGTAGGTGATGTAGATGGCGAATTTATTTGCTGGGTCCGTGGAGATGATTTTCCAGGTATCGTTGGCCACATATTCCACAGAATGCTCGGGGAGGTGTAGTTTGAAAGGTTCGTGGGTCGCTAGGGCATCCCCCAACGCCTGCAGAAAAGCTATGAAGTCGTCGGCCATGAAGGAAACACCAGCTCCGTTGTCCGTTTTCAGGATTCTGACGACCACTTCAAATTCTTTATAGGGGTCCAGACCTAGATGCAGCGCTTTACTTACGCTGTTGTTTAGGGGCACGTAGAGGTCGCACAGCAGACGCTTCTTTTCACGCCTGGTTTGACGGTCCTCGGCCGGCATGTCCGTGGTCACGTCGTAGGATTGCATCGTTTCCTCAGCAAACACTCGAAGGTCCTCCGCAGTGATGGTGAGTTGCGGTGAAGTTCCCTGGGTGTCGACTGCTACAGGCGGCACTGCGCGACGTTGCTTTTTATTAGGAAACGACATATTCTTACTTGTTTTATGGTCCATATTGCGAGCTACTTCCCCGCTGCTGGAAGTTCTGGGGTCCATCTTAGGTACACTTGTAGACGGGGTGAAAATAAAATCAATGCACTTGTAAACCGGTCACAGTTGACACAGTAAATGCTTAAAACAAATTCGATGCATCTGTAAGTGAAGCACGGTTGTAACAGCGAATGACTAAACTAAACTCATATTTTGTTTACTACATACAGGCAGGGACTTGCAAAGTTGACGGTCAACTCCTTTGTCCTCGACCGGTCTGTCGCTGCAGGTTGTGACAGGAAATTTTACAAGACTCAGCATTCATCGCACATAAATTTTATGCTGACCGTTCTATTTCGACCAGGATACTACATGTTAAAATAACAATTTTAAAGTTATATGTTTCACGAATGATTTCGTCAATTAAAATCGCAGGCATTCAATCATGGTTGTATAAAAACCTGACTAGGGAAACAACATACGCTACGAAGAGAGAAAGAAAAAAACAATGATATCAAAATTGGCAACACTGTAATTAAATCCAACATGGAGCCTTAAAATTGGCAACACTGTAGTTAAATCGAAGATGGCGCCTTTAATTAATTACATCGATTAAAATAATTAGGTCAATTAAAATGATATCAAAAAGGTCAATCAATTTAATTGGACACTAAATCCAATTAATTAGGTCAATTAAAAAGAAAATGGCGGCCAATTCGCGTAATTCGGCTGCAAATCCGCGTAATTCGGTAGCTAATCAATTTGATATCAATTTAATTAGGTCAATTAAAAACAAAATGACGGCTAATTCGCGTAATTCGGTAGCTAATCCGCGTAATTCGGTAGCTAATCCGCGTAATTCGGTAGCTAATCCCTTTTTTTAATTAGGTCAATTAATTTGATATCAAATTAATTAGGTCAATTAAAAACAAAATGGCCGCCGAGCTGCCTCCACTTCTACTCTCGTGCTGTCGTCTCCGGAAATCTTCGACTACTCAGAAATGCTGTGCCATCATGAAATTTGAACAGCAATATTAAATTTGCTGGCAATGAATCCACAAACATTGATGAAAGACTTCTAAGTAAATGAACACATGCACTGAGAAAAAAAGTATCGATTAAAATATCGATTAAACTGAACTGCAGATAATTAAAAGAAAATGTAGTTCACTAAGCTACATATTTTTAACTACGCATGTAGTTGTCGATACCGTGATTTTTTTCTCAGTGTGCAATTTCGTGTAATTTTTGGTCGAATGAAGTACGTGTCCTAATACAGAACAATTTTACAGGCTCCTGAAGATGTAGGAAACTTTAAAAGCTTGCAACCACATGTAGAAAATCAAAGCATGCAACCCCTCATGGATTCTTCAATGAAAAGGTTTGTTTTTCAAGTTTAAATGTAGGAATAAGTGTAACAGAAATATACTAATCAGCAACGTTTATTATTTTTCCCAGGAAATGTCCATTCCCAGTTAACGATGCATGGGATGAGTGTGGTGACAACTTTACTCAGTATAAACGAGTAAAATATGTTCAGTGGCAGAGTGTCATGAATGATTCAACAAAGTCAACTATATGTTGGGAAGTTGCAATGGACACCATCACAGAACAAGCTGAGGAAATCAAGAAGTTACGTGGTTCAATTAAATCCTTGGAGTCCAAGATGAGAAATATCGAAGGCCTGGTGGAAAATTTAACTAAAAAAGATCTAATCGCCAAATCTGCTGCGAATAGCATAAAAGTACGTATGAAATATTCACAAACAAGTACATCTTCTCAAAGGAAAATGTCAACAATTACATTCCTAATTTTTCTTCCAGGCTCCAATGACTCCTTTGGCAACCATACTGCTACAAAGAATACTGGATGGCAACAAAAGGTTCCAAGAATGTCCAACAGAGGTTCAACAATTTTGAAGTATGTTACATTTTCTGTCCCCGAAAGCGTACGAATTCGTAAGGACCAGCTTTATCGAGTGTCTACCCAATGTCAGTACCATTCGTGGTTGGTTTCAAAAAATCGATGGCTCTTGTGGAATTTCGGCTCTGGCAATAAATACGCTTAAGAAAAAGGTTCAGGAAGAACAGAAAAAGAGCAAAAAAGTATTTTGCGGACTTCAGATGGATGACATGGCAATCAAGCAGGGACTGCACGTAGAAGGAGGAAAAGTTTTTGGGTATGTTGACATGGGCGAGATAGAGGCATCAGGAGACAGCACGGGACAACTAGAAGAAGCTAAAAATGCTGCGGTCGTCATGTGTACTTGCGACAATGGAAACTGGAAGATACCAGTGGCATATTATTTAATTGCTGGTTTAAATGGCGAACAACGAGCAGATATTGTTACTAAAGTTTTGGATGTTCTGAATGATACAGGCATTGAAATTGTATCCTTCACGTTTGATGGCGCTGCGAGTAATTTTGCCATGGCAAGGGCCCTCGGAGCAAACATGTCATTATTAGCTCATGTAAATAATTTCTTTTTTAATCCAGAAACGGAGAAACCTATTTTTATCGTGCCGGATGCTTGTCAGATGATAAAACTGGTTCGTAACTGTCTAGGGACATGCAAATCTCTCTTTACAGAAGATAATCGCGAGATTAATTGTCATTACTTTGTTCGCTTAGTCGAGTACCAAGAATTAGTTGGTTTGCATGCTGCCAATCGGTTGCGACGAAGACATTTGAATTGGGAGAATGAGAAAATGAAAGTGGCACTTGCCGCTCAATTATTGAGCAAAAGTGTTGCAGATTCTTTTCAATTTCTTCGCGAAAGAATGGGTTTAAAAGAATTTTGCAACTCTGAAGCAACTGCAGAATTTTGTAAAAATTTTAATAAACTTTTTGATATTTTGAATTCTCGAATTAAATGTTGTAAAAACCGCGGAAAAACCCCTATAACAAAAGAAAATATTGATCACATAAAACAAAGAGTGATATTTTTGCAAAACTAAATTCGCCCTATTAAAATAGATGTTAATACCCCAGTAATTTTTTCGAGATTAAAAACTGGTTTCTTCGGGTTTTTTATTGCACTGCAAAGTGTTGTTGACATATTCCATAATTTTTTTGATCCTGGAGCGGGACAACTTACAAATTGTCGCAAGATCATTTAGAACTGTTTTTTTCTTCGGTTAGAAGCAGTGGGGGTAATAACAACAATCCTACTGATGCAAAATTATTATCATGAATGAAACGCTTGCTCGTTCATGCCCAAGTTGGTGGGTCTAAATATGCCAATTGCTTCGCACACGACGAAACTCCATTTTTACATGCAAATTCAGATAAAGTTGACAAAACAAACGTTTCTGTACTATCAGAAAAAAAAACAACAGACGAACTAGACGAAGACTGTCTACTTGCTGGGACTTTTGAAAATATAGACGAGCGTTACATTGATGATGTACTCGGGTATATTGCTGGGTTCATAGTGAAAACTTTAATGCAAAAATTATCTTGCGGCATTTGCATTCATTTATTACAGTCAACTGAATTTTTTCTCAGTTACAAGACATTAACAATCGAGGTGGTTTATCTACTGCTTCCAAAGATGTTATAACTTTATGCAAACTGGCAGAAATGAATTTCAAAACGTTTAATCACGAATTTCAATTAAAATATAAAGGTTCAACAATAGATGCTCTCGAAGCAAGGACACTTCGGAATGTGTCAACGAAACTATTGGCCAATGAAAACCATGCACTGGTACAATCAGTTTTAAATGACCACCAGTTTATGTTAATGAAAATGATTAGTAAACAATATTTTATATCGCGAATTCGTCATTATTGAGTTTCACAAAGAGAAAGTACAACAAGAATTAGGCATAAATTAACAAAAACCATACGTTTTTGTCACCAGTAAACGCAAATTGTATATACTGTAATAAATGTGATGTATTTGTAATAAGTGTATATATTTGTAGTATTTGTAATAAAAGCAATATTTTAAACTATTCTATGCATACATTATATTCTATGTATAAATGTTATTCTTTTACACTCTGTTTTAAAAAATCTTTATTAATGTAGTAAATACATTCAGCAGAAATAATATACAATACAGCAAATATTAAATTCTGGAACAAAAATTAATGCTTATAAAACAACATCGAATTAAATAAAATATACGTATTATTTATGAACATAAAGAATAAATAACAACCTACTTCGCAGCCATTTTCTTCCGATGTTCTTGGGTAATGGAGGTTTTCGGCTAATGCTTCTCCTTGACAAATTTGAGGATGTGGGCATCGTCAGAGCAGTTTGAAGTTATTCTCCAAAGTAGGTTGAAAATCGGCAACAGAAAGAAATGCATATAAATAATCCTGAATAATTTTTATAAATAATCTAACGTTGATTATTACACACGACTGTGACATGAGTGATATCATCATCAAAATATAAATGCGGGCAACACACTTACATATAATTTTGCCCGTGCCAAGAGTCATTGACATTGCCCTTAGAAAACTGCCTTCGCAACAGTTTTCATTGCAACCAGTACTCAACCCTTGGCGAGTGCAAAATTATCGTTAAGTACCTATATCTCGCCCTTGTTATATTACTAATGAAAATTACTACTGTTGCTTATTTCATTATTTTATAAAGGAAACAAATTAGCTGATACGTCAAAACATGTACATACATTTGAAGATGTCAAAGGCTGATCATAACATGAACATAAAACTGTATTAGCTTCTACCACATTTGCAGGAATACCTAACGATTACTTTTAATGCTTCGGAAGTTAAAGAACGCGGTACAGTACACTGACCTGTAGTACCAATTTGGTGCAACCAGGAACGCAGGTACACTTCTTTTTCGTGCTGACCATTAGCACCGTGCAAAGGAATTTATCACTGAAAAAATTTAAATATTTCAGTTAATGAGTACATGACGCAATAAGTATTACAAAATTAACTATGGATGTTTATTTCGCTATGTCGCTGTAAACAAACGAAGAATATAAAGTCACAACCTAAATCAACGTGATAGACATTAGGATTAACAAGTATTTAAACAAAATATAGGCAATACTTACTGTTAATTAGCAAAACGATGCACTTAACCTCAACAAGCGGCATTGGGAAACGCAATGTTTTGTGACGTCAAAATCGATAAATCGATATTCTTTTCTGCGACTGCGTGTATTACAGATTGTAAATTTCCTTGCCGCGAGCCGATGGGGTGCCCTCCAAACTTTTCTTGTTGTTCATTCTCAGGTCTCACTTTCACCCCTGTGCTACTGAGCGCCAACAAGGACAGAGCGTTCTCAAGTCATATGCGTGCTCTTTCTATCCCGTTTGGCTCGCGCAGCTCTGACTAGCCGTCCATTTCTATATGTCGATGGCTGCACCAACCTATCAAAGATAAGCGGTCTGAATAAAACGTTTGTGACTCTTCATGTTATAGCTTATTCCAAATTATTAAGACAGGCTTCATTTTAACCAACCTATTCTTATTTTTAAAATAAAGTCCATATTAGTTTTTTTGTCTAATATCATACCCAAAAAAACGTATTTTTGCAAAGAATTTCAATTGCGTTTTATACAGTGCGAGTGTAAAGTCTGGAACTATCGAAATAGAACTTTTATCAAATGTTTTTGAAAGAAATCTTCGAACACGTCAATTTTTATTTTAAAAAATACATATTTTACTGTAATTGTCACTTTTAGATTGTCTTTTGTTTTTGAGTTATGATGTTAGCGATACTTTTTTTAAATGGAAACCCTCAATTTTTATGATGAATTTGGACACAGCATGAAATTCTAAGACCAAATACTCTAAAAAAAGTATGATACTGTATTTTGAAATTTTCGAGAAAATCTTACGGTTACCAGATCCCCTCAATACTAAAATTTCAATTGGTCCTTTTTCACTCAAATATTGTATCATTATTTATTTAATTAGGAGCACACAACAAAAACAGATAAACAAACTATGAAGAACTGTCATAATTTTAGGGCTAACTCATTGTTTCATGGCTACTTGATTTTTATTCGATTTTTGTTTTAATACTTTAATAGCGATTTTCTCGAAAATTTCAAAATATAGTATCATACTTTTTTAGCGTATTTGGTCTTAGAATTTCATGCTCTTTCCAAATTTATCATAAAAATTTGGGGTTTCCATTTAAAAAAATGATCGCGAACGTCATAACTCAAAAACAAAAGACAATCTAAAAGTGACAATTACAGTAAAATATGTATTTTTTAAAATAAAAATTGAAGTGTTCGAGGATTTCTTTCAAAAATATTTGATAAAAGTTTTATTTCGATAGTTCCAGACTTTACACTCGCACTGTATAATTGTAGTGCTGGATCTGATTGAATTATCTTTTTGGTAAAGTGCACACAATAAGTTTTACTAGTGCTAATTTTTACTGCGTTGGAGTTACTCTATGTTTTTAGAGTATTTAAAGCGTTTTTAGTAGACTCTGTGTTAGTTCTAGAACAGTAAATGACTAAATCACCAGTATACATAAGCTTTTTAACCAGGAAATTAATATACTCCGCGATGCTATTAACAGCTATTAGAAAAAAGGTGGCACTCAATACAGAGCCTTGTGGAACCCCATTAACCTGATTTTGCATCTGGGATGTGGTATTATTAATTCGTACTTGGAAAGCTCTGTCAGTTAAGAAGTTGTTGATAAAGTGCATCATGTGGTCTAAAAATTCCCACTAGTGAAGTGTATTAATGACTTGATACTACCATATTCTGCCACATGTTTTTTCAATATTGCAAAATATGGTTAGAAATTTGCAAAAAAGTTAGTTTTTACGACTCAAGCAAGAATTTAATTATGTTACAATGAATTTGAGCTGGTCCTGGACCTGAATCTTTACTTTAGTTTAACGCAGTAGTATCTAATTTTTTAAAGGTGAATCCTGTATTATAGTATTCTTTATTTTTGTGGTTTCAGTATTCATTAAGGTATTGGCACTGATGTATCATTCTTTTTCCATTTCTTTGTTGCTGAAATTTACTTGTGTAGCTGCTGTCACTCGACACGTCGAAGAAAAATTTACTATAAGCCTCAGCTATTTCAATGACTGATGTATTGTAATTTTGGTGGCATTTAAGGCATTTAATACGATTACATAATTCTGTGGTGGTTATCATACATCGAACTTGTGTTATTGGCCCCAGTATTTTCTTTGCTGTTTGTGATTATCTTTCTTGTTATACCCTTGGCTCTCTTAAATAATATCAAATGTTTAATAGTCTCTACCTTATGTACAAGGTGAAAGACTTTTTCCTATTTTGGCTGCTTCTGCCCCACCATGGGAATTTATTAATTCTTATTTTTTTAACTGGTACTGCTTTTTCTGCTGCGCTTAATATTTGCTATGTAATTTTCTCTGTGCTGATGTTAATGTCGTCGTTTTCACTGAAACTTAAAATTGATATATTTAATGTACCCTGCCTCGAACGGCTAGTTTGCTGTGTTTATGTTCCACCTTGGTCCCAGTGTTAATGCTGATTGTATTCAAATATTGGTCTCAATGTCGGTTAGCATACGTATATTTTTACTACTGTAGGCTTCTCATAGAGTTGACCAATTAGCGTATGTTCTTATTTTTTATGACATAGAGTTAAATCAATGGCAGATATAGTTTGGGTCTCTATATCTACATGGGTAGCAAACCGTCATTTCACAAAGTGAGAGACATGACCACCTTGTCCAATTTTGTTTGGAAAATGATTTCAAAATAACCAATGCCGTTTTTACTCTACCAAAACGGCGTCTTTGTACATGGGCGTCACCTGGAAATCAATACAGGAACCATATAGACTACATCTTTATTAGACGTCGCTGGAGCACTTCAAATAAGGATACGCGAACTAGACCAGGCGCTGACTCTGGCTCTGACCATCAGCTGTTAGAAGCCACGATAAAAATAAAACTCAAAGTTTACTGCAGAAAACGTATCAAGGCACTGAGACAAATATCCAATCCATCAACCTTTCAAAAAAAACTCAGTTTATATTCATCCGCATATCACAAATCTATACATATACCTGATAACATAACTGCGAATAATCTATAGAATAATCTCAAAGATCGTATCTATGCTGTTATCAAAGGATCTCAGCCTGCACAAGTAGACAAACCAAATCAGAAATGGATGTCACATGAAACTCTTACCATCATACAACAAAGAAAGACACCAAGACAGACGGGCTTGCAAGACCACTATGTTAAAAATCAGTATAAAGAACTTAGCAGACTCATTTAGCATCGATGTCGAAATGACAAAAACGCTTAATACGCCAATCCATTTAAGGATGTTGAAGGATATGCATAAAGTGGTAAGTGCCGCGAAATTTGCAAAACCATCAAACAGATTACCCGAAATTTTAAACCTTAAACATGGTCGCTTCAAGATGAATATGGCACCTTAAAAGTGTGTCAGCAGGACTTCTCTAGTCTGTATGATGATTACGTTCAAACACCCATACGTATCAACTTTGAAGGGTTCGAAACGGAACCGACAATCTAACCCGAAAAGGTAAATTCTGCCATAAATCGTATGGCTTAAAACAGAGCTCCTGGTACCATACCTATGGAGACCATCAAGCTTTTTGATAAGCAAGGATAGCGACATATACTTGCTATATGCCAGAAAATATGGGAAATGTGCATTTGGCCAGATGACTGGCTGACCTTTGTTATTATTCCCTTGCATACGAAAGGTTTCACTAGCGTCTGTGACAACTATCGCTTAATAGCTTTGCTTTCACATGCCAGCAAAGTTATGCTGTATATTCTGCAAGCACGTCTCAATTCCTTTCTCTGCTGGCATATACGAGGACCACTCTATATATTGTGAGATACAAGGTAACTATTAACAATAGTTCACTTTTTCTTTTATTTATGTTGAAAGTAGTCCCCTTCAAAGTCGATAAATTTTTGTAATCTTCGCTTCAACTCTCCAAAGGCAAAATGCCAGTCACTTGGTTTTAAGGTGTTAAAAAGCTGCATAACCCCAGTTTCAATCTCCTCTACAGAATTAAAACGACGCCCCCTTAGATGCTTTTCCAATTTAAAGAAAAGCCAGAAATCACACATCGCTAAATCCGAAGAATAGGGTGGATGTGGAATAACCTTGACTTTATTTTCTTTCAAGTAATCTACTGTTAATTTTTCGGTATGAGAAGAAGCGTTGTCATGATGTAAGAATAAACCTTTTACCCTAAGCTCCTCTAGCACCTGAGGAAGACAGACAGTGGTATACCAGTTTGCTGTTACTGTCTTCTGATGTTCTAGCCTAACAGCCTTTACCAATCCCGTGCTCCTGAAGAATACAGCAAACATCACTTTTTTCATTAATCGCTGTTTTTTTGGCGTCACCGGAGCTGGGCCATCTTTGTAGATCCACACCTTATCCTCCTGACGAGTTGGACAGTTGTAAAATGAAATATAGGTTTCGTCACCAGTAACAATTTTAGAAATAATACGTTGCCCACCATCATTCAAAAAATTAAGGGTATCGCGGCTGATTTGCAAACGCTCGGCTTTGTGCTCGTGAGTAAGCTTATGCGGCATCCGGGCGGAAAACAACTTTCTTTAGTTTTAGTTCTTGATGTAAAATTCTTGAAAATGACTCGGATTCAATACCAAGGTACTCTTCTATCATGGCATACGTAACTTTGTTGTCCCTTTCTACCATTTTTCTAACAGCTTGGATATTTTCGGCAGTTACTGCAGTTTTTGGACGTCCTTCACGGGTGCCGTCTTTAAGAGTAACAACGTCCCTTTAGAAACTCCATACCATCGAAACACTGTTGCTCTAGATCGACTTTTTTCTCCAAAAGCGGATTTCATTCTATCCAAGCACTCAACTTCGCTCAAACCACACTAGAAATCATAAAATATCATAACGCGAAAATGCTCTCGGCTGAGATCCATTTTGACGGATCTTTAGAAATTGTTTTCGACGGGAATGGCATAAGCTTTCTAGACCATATTTTGCATAGTAATCTAAATTGGATTAAAGTTTTTAATAAAAAAAGTAGGGGTTTTCTAAGATGTTTGGGTTTTATGTATCTCACTATATACATATATAGTGACCCTCGAGTAGAAGGGCGGCAAAGAAATTGGAGCACCTGTCAATCAAACTATTAATTCCGCGAATTAATTTCGCGGTTTGACCTAATTAATTTCGCGGTTTGATTTAATTAATTTTCATATGTGCTACTGATTAATCACATATGAAGTTTGATAGTTAATTTACATATGTGCTACTGATTAAATTACGCGGCGGCCATTTTTTAATTTGCTTCCGGAATTACGCGGCGGCCATTTTCACTTTTCGCGCGAATATTTGAATTTGAAATTTTTCAGATTTTTTTTTCTAAGTTCAATTTTTTGAGTTTAAACTTCCCGGGGTGTCGGCCATCTTTGTTTTCTGCGTGCGCACTTCTCACGGCTGTCGTTTTTAATTTTGAATTTTCCCGCGAATATTTGAATTTGAAATTTTTCAGATTTATTTTTCTAAGTTCAATTTTTTGAATTTAAACTTCCCGGGGTGTCGGCCATCTTGGTTTTCTGCGTGCGCACTTCTCGCGGTTGTCGTTTTAATTTTAATTTTTGCTGAAATATTTGAATTTCAAACTGATAGATCTCCTTCATCGGGCGTTGGTTGTCTCTCTCTTGCATTCACAGAAGGGCTGTTTATATTTGAAAAAATATCTGGACGAGCTGGATTCGAACGCTCTACGTTTGTGTTCACCAAATTAGTTGCAAGCATCAATGGCTCAGCACCACCGAGACGTTGCAGATTTTATGTGTATAGCGGAAAGATACTTTCCCTGCTCTGACGTGACGCGCACAGATTTTAAAACAAACTATTTTTTTCAAAAATATCAATTATAAGAATGGGATTGTGTAGCCTGCTGTGTTTAAAAGTTGATACAATTTTAAAAAAATTACATTTGTAACAGGTTTTGCTAGAAATAATTCGTCTATTTTTTATAATTTGAGCGACGCGCTATCGAGATTCTTATTGTCCCTACCTACTATATAGTTGGAAATTTTCGCTCGACCATCGAAATTTGAAAGCTATATGAATAGAAATAATTACTTTATTTTTATAATTTGCCCCTACAGAACGTATGCTATCTCACACAATCTTCATTGGTTTCTATAACTTTCTCTTTTTTCACTCGTAGTACCGTGATACGGAATAAATTACGCATTAGCTTCTGATTAAGTTACGTGGCGGTCATTTTCAATTTTCGCGCTAATATTTGAATTTGAAATTTTTCAGATTTTTCTAAGTTCCCTTTTTTAAAACAGGTTGAGACAAGTGTTTGTGACTAACAGCGTTTTGTTCGTTTAAAGATCCTTGGAGACGATTTTGCTTTGTTCGTCACGGATTATATATACCAGCAATAAGATAACATGAACACGAAGATAACACGTATTGCTAGAGTAAGAAAGAGATAAACATAGTAGCAAATATTGGGGAAGGTTTGACTCTTAATTTTAATTATGTCATTTGTCAACTAAACATACCTACTGATATATTTTTTTTGTATGGCTATCTCTTTCTTACTCAAGCGTTGTATTTACTGGTTCATGCTATCTCATTGCTGTTATATTTTTATCATTTGACCCGGTATTAAAATCCGTCAGTGAAAGCGGCGGATATTAATTCATGGAACTATTACGCAACAAATTTAAATAAAAATCCGGCGGACGAAAATAAAAACGCAATTGACCACAAATTAACATAAATTTGAATAAAAACAGACAATTTCGTTGAAAAAATGTTCTGACACCATCATTTCACTTAAAATTTTACAAGAAACTGATATCATGTCACTTTAAATTATACAAAAAACGACATTTTTATTCAATAAGCGCTAAAAAATACACCATCCCACATCATTTCACTTAAAATTATCACAATTCGTTTTGCAAAGCGCTTTTATAATAACGAAAATGATGTAAAAACAGCTGTAGAGTTATTTCTAAGCATAATTTTGCAAATGTTTTACACTTTTTTCTCTCACTTGTTGCAATTTTAGTAAGATTTGAATAAAAAACAGCAATTTCGTTAAAAAAAAATTCTGATGCCATCATTTCACTTAAAGTTTTACAAAAACTGACATGTAATTTGAAATTATACAAAAAACGACATTTTTACTCAACACACGACGAAAATTGAACAAAAATCACGCAATTACTTATCATGTCACATAAATTATACAAAAACTGACATCATGTCATTTGAAATTATACAAAAAACGACATTTTTACTCAACACACGACGAAAATTGAACAAAAATTACTCAATTACACAGCATCTCACATAAATTTTTACAAAAATCGACATCATGTTATATAAACTATACATAATTTTGCAAATGTTTTACACTTTTTTATAAAATGCATCGCTCAAAATTAAAAGAATTCGCTATTTCGTTGAAAACATCTTCTACCACAATCATTTCGATAAACAAAATTCCAAAATTCTTGTACTTTTGGTGGAAATATATGGATGTTGACCACAAATTAACATAATTATGAATAAGAACGCGCAATTTCGTTGAAAAAAAAAATGTTCTGACAACGTTATTTCACTTAAAATTTTACAAAAACTGACATCATGTCACTTGAAATTATACAAAAAACCACATTTTTTGCCAATAAGAGTTAAAAAATACACCATCTCACATTATTTCACTTAAAAAATTATCACAATTCGTTTTATAAATCGTTTTGTAAAACGAAAATGATGTAAAAGCAATTTTTAGAGTTATTTCTAAGCATAATTTTGCACATGTTTTACACTTTTTTATAAAATGTATCGCCCAAAATTAAAAGAAATCACAATTTTTAAATTATATCACACCATTATGAAATCGTAGATTGATTTTTTGAAATTTTACACTTTGTAACTGTAAAATAACTTCAAATACTAATATTTTAGCTTTAGATTTTGTAATTATTCTAGATTCGTGAAAAAACAAAAGCAGAGTAGAAATAAAAAATACAAAAACTTTGTAATAAACAAATACATTGTTCTTATTTCGTATAATACTTAATAATATAAAAATAAATGTACAGCTAAATGTCTTATTTTCTAAAATTTCGCTAGAAATTTACAACGTAGAACAAATTTCAGTAAGGCATTTTAAAGTTTAAGATGATCCCAATCTAGAATTCCCTTCGTTTTTGATGTTGCTAACATCTGCCTTAGAGTCGTTTTTCTAACAGCCCTTTTTGGAGGCGTTTCCTTATCGGCGTTCTTCTGACTGAACTTTTTTGATGTGGACTTGGATGAGTAGCTGGTGTTTTTAATTTATATTCTAAATCGGACTCGCAGTTATCAGTTTCCATTTCGGTTTTTCCTGTAGTAACAGTCGGGGCTGGCACTTTTTGCTGCTTAGGTTTAGGCAGCAGTACATGAGCAACGTTAAGGTCTTTGATGTAATCAGCAAACTGTAGGCGTCCGGGTGGATTAATAGTTTTTCGAGGCCTCAGAGTGTCGTGAACTAAATCGACTATGCTAGGCGCCGGTAAAATTTCACCCTTTATAGTAATCGTACCCTTGTGATCCCAGCTCACATCGTTTGAGGCACTC
Source organism: Agriotes lineatus (assembly GCA_940337035.1). Classification (NCBI taxonomy): domain Eukaryota; kingdom Metazoa; phylum Arthropoda; class Insecta; order Coleoptera; family Elateridae; genus Agriotes; species Agriotes lineatus. Next base: position 1,382,316 of record OW679202.1, on the reverse strand, counting down.
AAAATGCGTAGGAAAACTTCAGCTTTTTTCTCAAGAGTTTTGGGAAGTATAGATAAAATAACGGCATTTGATAGGCTGTTACTGCTTGTTTTAATAGGTATTTTGATTGGCTGCCGTGCCTGGTTTGTGAAATAAAGGAATCTTTGTAACACTTGGTTGTACTGCCCCCATTTATCGTGATCAGTTAATTTGTACTTTAAAACTTTTTGCATTTCGTCATCAAGCTGAGATAATATATTTTTCTCCGCATTATCGCCAGACTTAAGACGTTGGACAAATTCCGGCGATACAATCAACATCTTTCGTTCTTGGTTCATTTTAGTCGAAAAAGGAGCTCAGCCGTTTGTTCTGGTAGAGCCGTCGTAAATAAACTAACTTAAAATCAAGGCTGTCATAATAAATATATAAAAAATATGGCAGGTGCGGGAATTGAACCCGCATTCTCTCTCGAGAGCAGAGCTTAAATCTGACGCCTTAACCATTCGGCCAACCTGTCTCCCTGTATAAACGAACACTCTCTGCATAATTAAGAAAACATCTAGTTTAAAAGCTTTCTATTTGCAATTTCATACAATATTTCATATAAATTAAGACATGTACAAATTTCTAAATAGGGCTTTGATATATATTTATCGAAGGAGTTGATCCTCATCTGACGCTTTATTATCATTTGTCGTGATTCGTCATCGCTGAATTTACAAGAAGCAGCCTGTCTACTGTGTGACGTACGCAATGTCTCCAGCCGCTTTTATTTTAAAATTTTATAAAACCGGAGGTCCAAACTGCTGCCGCACTAGCTCTTTTTAAACCATTGTACTCTGTTACCTGGTGCGGCTGCATCCTGGACCTCTGGTTTTACAAATTTTAAAATAAAACGTATGGAAACACTACGTGCGTCACATAGCAGACAGGTTGGCTCCAAGTCCACATGAAAAAGGTTCAGTCAGAAAAACGCCAATAAGGAAACGCCTCCAAAAAAGGGCTGTTAGAAAAACGACTCTAAGGCAGATGTCATCAACATCAAAAACGAAGGAAATTCTAGATTGGAAGCATCTTAAACTTTAAAATGCCGCACTGAAATTTGTTCTACGTTGTAAATTGCTAGCGAAATTTTAGAAAATAAGACATTCAGCTGTACATTTATTTTTATATTATTAAGTATTATACGAAATAAGAACAATATATTTGTTTATTACAAAGTTCTTGTGTTTTTTATTTCTACTCTGCTTTTGTTTTTTCACGAATCTACAATAATTACAAAATCTAAAGCTAAAATATTAGTATTTGAAGTTATTTTACAGTTACAAAGTGTAAAATTTCAAAAAATTTATCTACGATTTCATAATGGTGTGATATAATTTAAAAATTGTGATTTCTTTTAATTGTGAGCGATACATTTTATAAAAAAGTGTAAAACATGTTTGCAATTATGCTTCACTGAATAACCTAAATAACTTTAAACATTTACTACGCAATGTCAGTTGGACCGACTTAGCCTCTAATGCTGTCAACGAAAGCTTTAATAACTTTATGACTTCTTTTCTGGGGTACTTTAACTTAACCTGCCCAGTTGTTCAACAAAAACCAGGTCACATAAATGCTAAGCAGCCACCCTGGATCACTCCGGAATTACTAATCTTAAAAAAGGATCTCTTAAGTCAATTTTTTATTATGCGGTCTACTCAATCCGACACGGCAAAAACCATATACAGAGATAAAAAGAAATATTATAAAAGGAAGATTAGGGAAACGAGAATAAATTACTACATGCAATTAATTAACAACAGTAATAACAAATCTCGGACCCTATGGCAAATAGCAAACCCCAATAATACAAAGAATAAGAGGAAATTGAAGATTGGGCTGAGCTCTGAGGGTCAAACCACTGATGATCCATCAACAGTAGCCAATCAATTTGCCTTTTTTCCTCAGCTGCTGGGAATCTAGTGGCTCAATGTTTTCAAGGAAATCCTTTGGAATGTACCACATCTCCTATGCTAGCACACACTATGCTCTTTAATCCAGTAACTATGAACGAGCTAAAAAGTATAGTCGCCAATCTAAAAAATAGTTCTTCAACAGGGATTGATGGCATTTCATCTAAGGTGATCAAGCATGTTATCGACGAAATAGCCCATGCTTTACTATTTATCATTAATCTCTCTGTAGAAAAAGGTGTATTCCCAGATGCTTTCAAACTAGCCAAAATTATTCCTATTTTTAAAAAAGGTGACCCCCTATCAGTAAATAACTATAGACCAATATCACTGCTTAGTGTATTCTCAATTATTTTTGAGAAAGTTATGTACTCAAAGTTAACACGTAATCTATCGAAGTACAACATTATTACTAATTGTCAGCATGATTTCCGGGTTACTAGATCCACAGAATCGGCTTCTGTGGAATTTTTGAATCGCATTTACAGGGAAGTGGACAATGAAAACTATGTAGCCGGATTATTTTACGACCTTACTAGTGCCTTCGACACTGTGGATAGCACAGCGGTATCTTCAAAACTATATAATATGGGCATTCGCGGAAATGTATTAAGTTGGGTGATGTCATTCCTTAATGACAGACAACTGTTAGTGGAAATTGACCATATCCATTCTACTAAACATACCATTAACCTAGGCGTTGCTCAAGGCTCTGTTATGGGCCCACTGATCTTTTTACTGTTCATTAATGACCTGCCATTATTTGTTAAATCGGGCTTTGTTATTAATTATGCGGATGACACATCTGTTATCGCTGAGGCCGACGGTGCGGATGGTTTACGTAGCGTTATCAATCGCATCACTAGTGAGTTCCAGACTTGGTGTTCTAAAAATAGGCTCATTCTAAATAACAATAAGACTATGTTTATTTACTTCGGCAAAAGTCGCTATCTTCCCAATGTAACAAACAATATTACTGTAAAATTTCTCGGTACCACTTTAGATAGCGATCTTACCTGGAGTGATCAAATTCAACATGTTTGTAATAAACTGAACATTTCATACTACCTGATACTTCAGCTTAGATCTACATTAGATACTGTATCTTTAATTACGATATACTACGCCTATGTTTACTCTCATATATCATACCATATATTGTTATGGGGAAGAGTGGCCTCAATTAAAAGAGTGTTTATCCTTCAGAAAAGAATAATTCGACTCATCTTTAATATAAAACCACTAATATCATGTAAAAAAAATTTATTACTTACAATATTCTTACATTACCCTGTATATTAATTTATAAGTCAGCTTTACATGTGTTTAGTCATTATCACAAGTTTGTAAAAAACAAGGACTTCCATAATTACCCCACTGGAGGATGAAATGTTCTGTCTATACCCAGTCATAGAACAGCTACATTTGAAAAATCACATATGTACTTATCTATTAAGATCGTCAATGCGTTGCCAGATGTAATTAAAAATATAAATAATATTAATTGTTTTAAGTGAGAACTAAAAGCATTTCTTATACGAAAGTGTTACTACGATGTCAAAGAACTGTGGCACTAGATTGTTTATATTTTCATGTTTATTGTGACTTGTGTATGTCTACGTGTATTATTTATTATTTATATTATTTACATTCTACTCTCCTGACGTAGCCAATGTTTATTCTCTGTAAATCAAAAGGATTTAAATAAATATATATTAGAAATAACTCTAAAAACTGCTTTTACATCAGTTTCGTTTTACAAAACGATTTATAAAACGAATTGTGATAATTTTTTAAGTGAAATAACGTGAGATGGTGTATTTTTTATCGCTTATTGGATAAAAATTTCGTTTTTTGTATAATTTCAAGTGACATGATGTCAGTTTTTGTAAAATTTTAAGTGAAATAACGGTGTCAGAACATTTTTTTTCAACGAAATTTCGCTTTCTTATTCAAAATTATGTTAATTTGTGGTCAACATACATATATTTCCACCAAAAGTACAAGAATTTTTGAATTTTGTTTATCGAAATGATTGTGGTAGAAGATTTTTTCAACGAAATTGCGAATTCTTTTAATTTTGAGCGATGCATTTTATAAAAAAGTGTAAAACATTTGCAAAATTATGCATAGTTTATGTAACATGATGTCAATTTTGCAAAAATTTATGTGAGATGCAGTGTAATTGGGTGATTTTTGTTCAATTTTCCTCGTGTGTTGAGTAAAAATGTCGTTTTTTGTATAATTTCAAGTGACATGATGTCAGTTTTGGTATAATTTATGTGACATGATGTCAATTTTTGTAAGAATTTATGTGACTTGATGTGTAATTGCGTGATTTTTGTTCAATTTTCGTCGTGTGTTGAATAAAAATGTCGTTTTTTGTATAATTTTAAATGACATGATGTCAGTTTTTGTAAAATTTAAAGTGAAATGATGGTGTCAGAAATTTTTTTTCCACGAAATTGCTGTTTTTTATTCAAATCTTACTAAAATTGCAACAAGTTAGAGAAAAAAGTGTAAAACATTTGCAAAATTATGCTTAGAAATAACTCTACAGCTGTTTTTACATCATTTTCGTTATTATAAAAGCGCTTTGCAAAACGAATTGTAATAATTTTAAGTGAAATGATGTGGGATGGTGTATTTTTTAGCGCTTATTGAATAAAAATGTCGTTTTTTGTATAATTTAAAGTGACATGATGTCAGTTTCTTGTAAAATTTTAAGTGAAATGATGGTGTCAGAACAGTTTTTCAACGAAATTGTCTGTTTTTAATCAAATTTATGTTAATTTGTGGTCAATTGCGTTTTTATTTTCGTCCGCCGGATTTTTATTTAAATTTGTTGCGTAATAGTTAAATGAATTATTATCCGCCGCTTTCACTGACGGATTTTAATACCGGGTCAAATGATAAAAATATAACAGCAATGAGATAGCATGAACCAGTAAATACAACGTTTGAGTAAGAAAGAGATAGCCATACAAAAAAAAATATCAGTAGGTATGTTTAGTTGACAAATGACATAATTAAAATTAAGAGTCAAACCTTCCCCAATATTTACTACTATGTTTATCTCTTTCTTACTCTAGCAATACGTGTTATCTTCGTGTTCATGTTATCTTATTGCTGGTATATATAATCCGTGACGAACAAAGCAAAATCGTCTCCAAAGATCTTTAAACGAACAAAACGCTGTTAGTCACAAACACTTGTCTCAACCTGTTTTAAAAAGGGAACTTAGAAAAATTTGAAAAATTTCAAATTCAAATATTAGCGCGAAAATTGAAAATGACCGCCGCGTAACTTAATCAGAAGCTAATGCGTAATTTATTCCGTATCACGGTACTACGAGTGAGAAAAGAGAAAGTTATAGAAACCAATGAAGATTGTGTGAGATAGCATACGTTCTGTAGGGGCAAATTATAAAAATAAAGTAATTATTTCTATTAATATAGCTTTCAAATTTCGATGGTAGAGCGGAAATTTCCAACTATATAGTAGGTAGGGACAATGAGAATCTCGATAGCGCGTCGCTCAAATTATAAAAAATAGACGAATTATTTCTAGCAAAACCTGTTACAAATGTAATTTTTTAAAAATTGTATCAACTTTTAAACACAACAGGCTACAAAATCCCATTCTTATAATTGATATTTTTGAAAAAATATTTTGTTTTAAAATCTGTGCGCGTGACGTCAGAGCAGGGAAAGTATCTTTCTGCTATACACATAAAATCTGCAACGTCTCGGTGGTGCTGAGCCATTGATGCTTGCAACTAATTTGGTGAACACAAACGTAGAGCGTTCGAATCCAGCTCGTCCAGATATTTTTTTAAATATAAACAGCCCTTCTGTGAATGTAAGAGAGAGACAACCAACGCCCGATGAGGGAGACGGAAGATCTATCAGTTTGAAATTCAAATATTTCCGCAAAAATTAAAATTAAAACGACAACCGCAAGAAGTGCGCATGCAGAAAACGAAGATGGCCGACACCCGGAAAGTTTAAATTAAAAAAATTGAAAAATTTCAAATTCAAATATTCGCGCGAAAAGTGAAAATGGCCGCCGCGTAATTCCGGAAGCCAATTAAAAAATGGCCGCCGCGTAATTTAATCAGTAGCACATATGTAAATTAAATATCAAACTTCATATGTGATTAATCAGTAGCACATATGAAAATTAATTAGATCAAACCGCGAAATTAATTAGGTCAAACCGCGGAATTAATTCGCGGAATCGCGGATTAAATTCGCGGAATAAATAGTTTGATTGACAGGTGCTCCAATTTGTTTGCCGCCCTTCTACTCCCTCGTACCTCAGGAGCAGGCAGGTTTTGTGAAGGGGCGAGGTACTCGCAAACAGATTTTGAACATCTGGCAGCTTATGTAGAAAGCAAACGAGTACTATAGCCCTTTATATATCTGCTTTGTAGATTTCTCAAAGGCATTCGATAATGTAAACTGAAACAAATTATGGTTAATTTTAAGAGAAATGGGCACTCTACTGCACTTGGCGCAAAAGGCGTTCGGCATGGCTGGGTGCTTTCGCCTCTTTTATTTAATATATACACCGAATACATTATGAGAATGGTCTTAGAAAACTGGGATGGTGGAGCTCTAATCGGTGGACGACGAATTTCCAACTTGCGGTTCGCCGATTATGCAACACTGCTTGGTGAAAGTGCAGAGGATATACAAAGTCTTTTACAGAGATTAAAAAATGTGAGTAATGAATATGGATTGAGCATCAACCATAATAGATAAAAAATATTAATAATTGAACGGGAACATAACCACCACAAACAAATTCGCAGAATTGGCAAGTGCGAAGTAGCCTCGCACATAATCTACTTGGGCTCTCTGATTAACAACTCCGGTGACTGTGAAACATAAATTAGAAGCAGAATCTAGTTGGGTAGAACAGCTATGACCCAACTATCCTGACTTTGGGCCGACAGAAACATCAGCCGCTGTGTTAAAATAAAACTAGTACAAACCATGGTGTTTCCAGTTTTCCTATACGCAGCGGAAACATGGACCGTGCGCTAGGCTGACAGACGAAGGATTGATGCATTCGAAATGTATTGTTGACGTAGAATGCTCCGTATTCCCTGGACAGCATGAAGAACAAACGCATCAGTGCTAGATGAAATAAAACCACCTCAAAGACTCTCTGGTATCGTCTATGTGAAAATACTTCAATTCCTGGGCCAAATTGCTCGCCGTCAAGATAATATGAAGAAAACCATCGTCCAGAAAAAACCATGCGGTAAACGGCGAAGAGGAAGATCTACTCTGAGGTGGTCAGACATAACAAAAAGAGTGCTGCACGAATCACTCGGCAGCGCTATGGAATTGGCCCAGCACAGAGAAAACTGGAAAACATTAGTGAAGGGTAGTGAACAGAATTGTCTGGAGGCTGGAGAGGTGTTTGCTACTTGCACTGGTTCTTGTACCCAACGTTTTGAGCACAGGGGTGAGACTGCACCCCTGTTTCAAGACAATGCAGTCAATGCCACTCAAAGGGACGATAATTATGCTACTCTGAAACACAGCCTCACGTTTCAAAAGTTTATGGCTTGGAAGGGTAGCATCGATGTAAATGAATCAAACTATAATAGTCGATTTTTCTATTACAAAAATAAACGTTCTGTCTATACAATCCTAATTGCTTAGTTAGTCAAAGTACAAAGTATATTTACTGTAACGATAGAACATTTCATAACATATGTCAGCATTAACCGAGTTTGTTTCCTCTATATCTGCAAGTATGTTACACTGAACTCTGATTAAGAGGTCGTGCATTTAACGTAATATGCTTACTTGCAGGTGGGGTCTCTAAACTTCGTGCATTATAAAATCAGCGTTGCGTTTAAAGCTTATGAACTGGATTTCGTAAATTTTGGCACTGAAATTTAGTCTGTTTAATCCAATATTAAATATAATTGTCTTTTGAGGATATTCTTCTACTGCTTGCTGGCGTTGTTTGGGTGGAAGCTTCCTTCGGAGTATTTCTCTTCGCATACAATAGAGAACTTCTATTATAGCAGCGGCTCCCAATACGCTGGTAGTTATTTCGCTGGATAGATAGGAATGATGTCGGACGGCTCTCCATGCTACTTGTCACTTATTAAACGTTATCTTAATGCAAATTCAGCATCCAATTGCTAGGAAAGGCATAAAGATATTTCCTTTGAAATTTTAGTACACATAACACACACCAGAGATGCATATAAAGCTTTATGTTTCCCTGTGGCTATTCGCAAGTGCATCATCTGAAAAATCCACACTTTATATAGATATCACAGTGCTATTTCGGTAACTGGCTGTAATAAATCGTTCATATTGTCCTCGATGGGTGCCATGAATACTGATTAAATATAATAAAATGCAATGAAAAGTCCCCCGAAGTTGAAAATGCACTTATTAAACGCTATCGTAATACAAATTCAGCATCTAATTGTTAGGAAGGGCATAAAGATAATTCTATTGCAATACTAGTACATGCAAATCACATAGGAAGTGCACATAAAGCTTTAAATATGCCTGTGGCCATTCTGATGTGCATAATCTTTGTAATACAATTTCTATAAAAATCCCAGAGTGCTATTTCGACAGCTAGCTGTAATAAATCGTTCGTATTGTCACTGATGGGTGCCATGAATACGGATAAAATATAATAAACTGTAATGAAAAGTGGGCTGAAAGTGCAAATGCACTTATTAAACGCTATCTTAATGCAAATTTAGCATGCAATTGCTAGGATGGACATTAAAATATTTCATTTGCAATACTAGCACACTGATGTCGCAGATCCAACCGAGAAGTCTGTAAATCCTCGAAGTGGTTCGATTGCTGCAACACTTGCTTCCCTGCTATTTCTGTAAAAGAGTTTTGTGTTATTGTGTCGCTGAATATGTTCATACATTGAATGTATAAATGATGCTGAATCACAACGCATCAGTAATGATGTCATGATTAATGATAATGATGAAAAAACCGTAATTTCACAAAGTTAGGTGATCAGCATCGAGGATCCTCTTAACCTTTTTTTCAGTTACGTTCGATTTATAACTTCCACACAAATGATCACGGGCATTCAAATCGCGTGTAATTGGATAAATGACAGGGAGACGGTTAACAAGGTTTTTAAATTTTTTTTGTCTAACTCGTAATTTGGAGGTATTTGATTATTGCAGACTGTTGTTTTTATGGAGCACGTAATTTTGCAGTAATTGCTTTCAAATGGTAATTTCATTGTATTGGTACAACATGTAATATTAATATAACACATATTTTTACATCTTCAATTGCATAATTTCGCTGGCAACAACTGTTGAAGCTCTGAAAACCTCTAAGATATGGATTGTAAGTGTTTTAAAATAAAATGTTTTTTTGCAGGCAAAGTGTGTTAGGGTTACTATCTGCTAGTAGTTGTTGTATGTCCGTAAGTCTTGTGTAAAAACCATTACAGTTGAACTGGACTATTTTAAAAATGTAATATCATTTTACTGAATTGCTGTAGTCTGATGTTCTATTATACATATTCGGATTTTGTTGTTGCAGACGTTTTGATATATTTGACATACTATGTGGAAAACGGTATTTTATTTTTCGGTGTTTCAGCTATGCATACATTAGTGATGCCGGAGAAACGAGAAAATTCTCCATCTCGGGTCGTCTCGAAATCCGAGATCGAAATTGACATTTTTCGAACTCGAATATTTTTTAATAAATCTTTGGGAAATAAAATAAGAAACAACTGCACACCGAATTACAGAGAATGCAGCCATCACATTGAACTTCAACACAAGCGCATCAAAAGCATACCCATTTTCAACAACCCACTTGTCAACCCAGCCCAAACAGTCAGAAACCGCCTAAACACTAATTCTACTTCAGCAAACCTAACAACCCTTTCCTTTGAAGAATTCCAATCAGCAAGCCTTACCAAAACCCTCTTAGACTTAATAACCCCCTATCTTCCCTTAATTTTATTATCAATTTAATTGTACCTTTACTGCTTAATAGACCATAGTACATCAAAACTGGAACTGTAATGCCATCACCAGACAACGCTCACTTCTTATAGAATTCCTAGACAGATATAACATTGATGTGACTTGCATCACCGAAACTCACTTAACCGAAAACGACACATTTAAAATACCGGGATATTATACTCGTACATACCATAAAGATAGAAATGCAAGGATTGCATCCGGGGGTGTTGCAATCATTGTCAAAAGTAAACTTGAACATATCTAACTTGCTGATCTACACATCAGCCTTGAAGCCACTGGCGTCAAAATGCCACTCAGTAAACAAAGCCAACTCGGAATCCTAAGAGCTTATAGATAACCAAATAAAAAACTAGTAGAGGGTGATCTAAAACAATTGTTCGACACAACCGAACAAATATTAATCTTAGGAGATTTAAATTCAAAGCATACATTATAGAGCTGTCGAGCGATCTTCCGGAAGGCATCAAGCTAGAACAGAATTTTACCAAATATACCTTCCAGATTATGACTTCCGATGAGTATATATATCTTCCGTATCGTGCAATCACCAACCAGACGTTCTGGATATTGTATTACAAAAAAAAATCTTAAAACAATTAAGTTAAAGGGTGATACCTGAACTAAGGTCGGACCACATACCCGTCTTAAGTGTCCTTCCTAAGCATACCTCAAGTAAGGCAACCTCCCCTTAAACTAATCAACCGATCGATAAACTGAGAAATTTTTCAAGAGCGATTAGATGCGAATCAAGACACTGCCGAGGATCTAGATGCCGCAGTATCAGACATAATGCACTCAATAACTGAAGCAGTAAACCCATCAATCTCAACCACAACTAGACGCCCATCGATAGACTACAATCGTCCTTCAAATTATATAATTAGTTTGATTAAAGAGACGAGCCAAGCAAGAAGGCAGTGACAATAAACGCGAAACCCCGAAATAGAGCGACTACTAAACAATCTAACCCGCACCTCTGGAATCGATACACTTAACACGGATGCTGAAAAATTCGAAACGTTCGATTCTTATCTAGAAAAGGCATTCACACCATCAAATATCTGCAATCCAGCGCAGATACTTCATATAACTAACCACATCGAGAGAAACCTTCCCATTCCCGAAATCATTGAACTCGCATCACCCAGAGAAATAGCCCAAATTATAACCGCCTTACCTAAACGAAAAGCACCCGGATGTGATCTGGTACCCAACATTGTATTTTAGCACTTAACCAAGAAGTGCCTAGCATACCTAGCCTCCCTGTTTAATGAATGCCTCCGAAAAGGCTACTTTTCCAGTAAATGGAAGCATGCACATATTCTCATGTTCGCTAAGCCGGGCAAAAACAAAAACGACATCAATAACTGCAGACCTATAAGTCTTTCAATTACTCTCTCCAAGGTCCTCGAAAGCATTATCTGCAATCGATTATTAAAAGATAAAGAAACGCTACATACCCTGCCACCTTCTCAGTTTGGTTTCAGGAGAGGGCACTTAACATGTAACCAGCTTCAACGCGTCAGCGAAACCATTTTAACTGGCTATAAATTTTGTAATTTGCATGGTAACAACACAGAATTTCGTATACAGATAAATTATTTTCAGATGAATAATATTTGTACATGTGGAATTGCAAGAAACTGAATACTCAAAGATGTATAAGTATATATGTTTTAATATATAAAAATACATGGTGATTCCATTAGGTTTGTAATAAAGAAAGCTAAAACATACCGTGCATGTTTAACTAAAATGGTATAAAAACGTACAAAATATGGAACAAGGGTGTTACTCTACATAATTTAGTTCTCTGTCTTTAGGTGGAGGCATGGTTACTATATTTTAGTAAGAGAGTCCTACGAAGAAATTGAATATATAAAATCTTCAGTGCTATTGTATCAAGTTGATATGGCAACTGCTCCGTGCGCGTCCTTTGAGCGCGGTCGAACTTACAATGTGTTGTTAATAACAGCAGTAGCATTCTAGCTCTCAACAAAACAACAGCGTCCAGCGTGACGCTATGTGTATTTAACAAATAAAGCATTTACAATTACCACGGTGGTGTTTTAAATGATTCCTTCAAGAGAACGACTACCCGCAAAATATTCAAGTGCAACGGTAGTAGTGTAGTAAGGGGATACTGGATCAAAATGTATCACTGAGCAGGTTTCTGCGCAGATCTGCGCGGTTGTTTTTGCGCAGGTTTTTGGCGGGAAATTTAAATTCTGCGCATTATTTTGGAAGTAAATTTAAATTCTGCTCAGGTTTTCTGGGTAAATTCAAATTATTTTCAAGTTTTTTGGTGGGAAATTCAAATTCTGGGCAGGACAAATGAACCAATTTAGATTTGGCAGGTGTTAATAGGGGGCTATATTTGCGCTTCGCCAGATGTCAGACTTCTTGAGACCTGCGGATGTGAGTGTCTTGCCGGATGTTATTGTCTGAACATTTTGCTGAATGCAGCTCAACATAATTATATGGAGTCATTGTTTGAGAAATTGACTATCTCATATGGATAAAATCGAATTAAGATACATAACAAAATTATTTTCCAAATTACAAGTCCATAATCGACTTTATCAATTGGCCCGGATACCTGTTTAATGAAAACATTTTTGTGAATTTCGGCTAAGGAACATGGAATAACAAAATTTTAGGCAACAATATGTAATTATACTAAGAAAATTCAAAATCTGCGCATTATTTTCGCGGTAAATTTAAATTCTGGGCAGGTTTTTGACGGGAAATTCAAATTTTGCTCATCATTTTAGCGGTAAATTCAAATTCTGCGCAGGTTTGACGGCAAATTCAAATCATGCTTAGGTTTTTGGCAGGAAATTTAAATTCTGCGCATCATTTCGGGGGTAAATTCAAAATCTGTGCAGGGACAAATGAACCAATTTAGATTTGGCAGGTGTTAATAGGGAGGCTATATTTGCGCGTTGTCAGAATTGTTGAGACTTGTTTAAGCGGATGTAGGCGTCTGGCTGGATGTTATTGTTTAGGAGATGTCATTGTCTGAAAATGATGAATTTTGGGACAAAAAGTCTAATTTTGAAATTTTTACAGGATTCTCTTCGCTTAATCAAACATTTTAAAATAAAGCCCTGAGAATAAGGATTAATTAAATAAAACCTTATAAAAGCTATTTGATCACGACAATAAATTAGTAAAGATACTCTAATTAATAAAGATGCTATACAGGATACTCAACGGTGAGGAACAGTTTCATTTTTTTTCTTATTGGCAGATAAGGAACATATCTAGACTGGTTAGAAATCAAATACATAAGAAAAAATCTCAAACTTGTCTAAACCATTTTTGTAACTAAACAATCACATTAGAAACTGTAATAGTGTAAATAAAGTTAAAATTAGAATGCTTGAACGAGGTACATTAATAGACTTTGTAGACTATAGAAAATATCTGTCCAGACTTGTTTAAACGAATGTGAGCGTCTGGGAATGTGCAAGATTGCTAAAAGTAAATGTATGGTTAAGAAATTTGCTTCAAATTGACTGGAAATTTACAGACATTAAGAAATCCACAACATTGTCTATAAGCACTGAATGTAAATATTACGTATTTTTCCAGTACTTTATTAAATACACAGTTTCGACATTGAGCCGATAGTTATTTATTTCAACCTGTTTCACTCTTACAAACATTCGAACATGTAGAGTAAGACTCGAATATCTTCCGGGTCATAACTTCGAATAAGTTATCCTATCATCTCCTTTATCAGTGTTGCAGGTGTTAATAGAGACTATATTTACGTGTTGCCAGATGTCAAACCTGTCGAGACCTGCAGATGTAGGCGTCTGACCGGATGTTATTGTCTGAGTATCTGTCGAATGCAACGAATGAGGGAGTCAATGACCTCCATTATGCGAGCCGGATGTCATTGTCAAATAAATGTATGGAGTGTTCGTCTGAGAAATTTACGCCGGATGTAATTAATGACCCCCATTATCAGTGTCTGTAAATTTGCGACGAGGAATAAATAGACCACTGGTTAACCTGACATGTTCCTGTAACGGTTTTGTAATAGTAAATATAATTGTATCTATTTGTCTAAAACGTACATGTATAAAAAATTATTACAAATATATTATGCACCAGGCAATTATTGTGCTAGATATTATTACATTTGCTACACAAGGGAATTTATTCGCATGCAAAAAAAATCATATATACTTTACAGCAGGGTGGTCCAGGAATTATCTAGTCGTGTAGCAAACGTTTACCAAGCTAGTTCCTGAGCAGGAAGGGGAAGGGGGTTGTCCGGAAGCGCCACTGGTTCGAGACGGTCCAAACCAGAAAACCTACAGGTGGCCGTGTAAGTTCCTAACCCCACTCAGCTGTTACATAAAAATAATAAACGGCAGAAAACAACGTAACTTGGAATTACGTAATTGTTTATTTGCACATACAAATCTGTACCATGCTTAAAGAGAAAGGCGACATAAATCTGCGATAAATAGTTTGTTTGTAAATGGAATAGTACCTAGATATAATTTTAGTTTATGTATAGAATCTACAATATTTTACGTCAATAAATTTTAAATCCAAATAAAACTCTCTGATCTTAGCTTGCAATTCCGTTCGAGTACATGTAGCTCAATTGTAGTGACGGTAGTGACTAAACATTAACAGCGATAGCGGAATACGGGAGATCTTAATAAATCGTTTCAACGCTCAAATCAACTACCTACTCGCGATTCATTCGAAGTGGTACAATTTAGTGATGTTATTACACTAAAAATTGTGTATATTCAGCGCAGTGTGTTAAATGCAAAAATTCAAGCTCCCGGAAACCCTCGCAGAAGAGATCTGTTAAATTTCGGAACGCTGAGGTACTTGAACGCAACTAAACTGCAAAGGCACTATTGCCAATCGAAGTAAATATTAAATGTACAAAATGAAATTAACCTATTCCGCATACACATTTGCACGAGGTGAACGTCGCCAATAGCTACATAGAGTTTTCTGAATTTCTCGGTACCATCTGTTATGGACATCACCATCAAACAAGGTAAGCGCAGTGCGCAAGCTTTCACAAAACTAGTCCGAACGATATTTCTAGTTTAAACGATGGGGTGAATAAACGCTAGGAAGTAGATGCCTGGGGTTGTTCAGTAGCGCAGCGGCGTCTACAGAACAGCCATGCAGGGGTTTGCTCCACGGAGATGTCCCCTAGTTGGAAATAACTTCAAGTTCAACAGGTTCTTGCACCGAGGGAAAAACCTCGTGGTGTCACACTGGGGAGAAGCCGTACGTTCAAAGGCTATGACATGGATTGAGGGTGCCCAGACCGCGTGGGGGTCCTCCAGGTGCGATAATTGAGCTCCAAAAAATCGTAAGCGAAAAACAGGAGCACTAACGTACCAATTAGGGGACTATGAAAGAGCCAGAGCCCAGGGGGCTACGACAGAAAAGACTGAAAATCACACGATATCTGAATTCGACGTCCAACGGAAACACAAAATAACATACCAGAGCTGTTGGATGGCCTCAGGTGAGTGATTGCAGAAATACATAATCACCCCAGTATAACTGGCTTTATGTCAGCAATATAGCACAATATTTCTTAGGGCTGAACACAAAATCTACCGACAATTTTTGGAAATTACTTGATCCACAAAAGTAAAGTATCCAAATCACATGCAGCCCCAAAAGTTAATAATCTCACGAAATCAGTCTCATAAAATGGCCGCCGGAAATCGTACTAACAGTGTCTTTTGAAAATTGTATTATAATCCCCTAGAATTTTCAAGGTTTTCCAAAATCATCCAAAAATGCAAAAGTGAGTATGCAACGAAATCTACACCTAGGAACTACAGGTCAGTCTATATCTCGGATTTACATCTAAATGTATTTAATCAAAAATCATACATAACAATTCTTGACGGCATCTAAATGTAAAATTACACGTAACAGATTTTCCTCCCCAACCAAAGATAGATGAATTTATAAAATTTACCGACGTAGAACTTATGCCTGCATCATAATGAAGCTTAGAGCTTTACAGCTATCACGATGATCTTCAACAAACCAGAAACACAAAAGAAATGTAGTCACCACGTACAACTAAGGCAGTACAAATAATTTAGAAAAGGATGAGCAGCCTAAAAGAATCGCAAAATAAAAGGCGAAAGGAGAAAGGGGAAAATTACAAAGAGATGCAAAAGATTGAGTTCAGAAAAGAACCGTGGCTTAGCGAAAAGTCGGGCTCCATGAGTCGAACAAAAGTCGCCACTACAGAAGCGCAAAAGAAACCGCCCTCAATCACCAAACAAGCCCCAAAAAAAGAACGTAAACTAGGAACGAGATTCGCTTGTGAAATAAAAAAAATCCGCATACGCAAAAGGATACCGCAACAAAACCAAACACAAAACGTACAGCTGAAGGCAACACGACAACATCAGCTATACATTCAAAACCTCAAAGGGGTATCCAAAATAAATTCCAGCAATCTAAGCTCGAACCCACACAAATAAAAAAAACAAAAGAAAACCAAAGAACAGAAGGAAGGGATAAACAGCTCTCACAATGAATGCCGCTCAGAAAAGGACATCACAACATCCGTCGCTGCTGGGTGGAAAAGGCGCGCCGTTGGATGAACTGATCCAAGCCCAATTCGAGACAACGTCCACTGGGAAAAACTGTGTAACAAGAAGAAAAAAAAGAACAACAAAAATAACAACAGGAAAGAGAAATGGGATCAAAAGCTCCAGGAAAGAAAATAGGGGACAACACAGAAGAAGGACAAGAAAGGATAAGTCCGATGTCACGTCAGTCCGTCAACGTAGGGTGGTATAAAGAAAAGCTAACTGAATATTTATAAGTGGGAAAAATCCGAAACAGTTTGAAGTCATCACAGAATATAGGTACCAGGCGCGGGACCCCGTAGAATACACCGCGATCATAGGCAACTACACTCCATGAAGACAAAAATAAAAACCCTACACCCTACTAGTCGAGGAAAGTGTGCAGCCTAGGATCGACTACACACTGAAACACCATCCACAGTGACCAGATGGCGGAACACCGAAAATGTCTCACTCCTGTATGATGGAACGTCACTGTCCAACAAGGAGGGGGAAAGAACGAGATGATAAAGTTCCCCAACGGAGGGTCCTCCCTTCAACCCAACCAACCAACCAAGACTTTAAAACAAAAAGAAGGGAAAGAACGAGATGATAAAGTTTTCCAACAGAGTCCTCTCTTCAAGCCCAACTAACCACCCAAGGGTTCAACAAGAAAACCCTTAGACCCAAAAAGCTTAACGTAACATTCAAAATCCTAATGCCAAACTCGAATGCAAAGTCCTAATGCTAAGTTTGTCTTCGTTACGACAATCCAACAGAATCTAATTTTCTTCATCTGGCGGGTGTTGCTTTATGTCTTTGACATGCCATGTACCGCAAAATGTCCCATCTTCATCTTGAAGCTCGTACGTAACAGGTGATAATTTCCTTCGTACAATCAAAGGCCCAATAAATTTTAGAGCGAGCTTTGCGGTGAAGTGTTTGGTGGCGTCGGACAACACAAAATTGCGTCGGTAAACTCTGTCGCCCACATTATATGTCACTTCTTTGTGTCGTAGGTCATATCGTTGTTTAGATCTAGCATGAGCATTCAAAAGTCTCTTATGTATATCTTGATGTAATTTGTCTAACTCTTTAAGTTTATCAGATGTCTCACATTTATCTGTTTCAGCCTTTACACCTGATTTAAAATAATCACCTCTAGGAACATGTTGGCAAAGAACGGAGTCACTTTAGTTACTTCATGAACCGAACTCCTGAGAGCGCAGCCCACTTTAGGCAAAAGTTGTTCCCATTTCTTGTGATTATCTGCAACATATGAAGCCAACATAGTTTTGATGACACTATTAACTCTTTCTACGAAGTTAGCTTGAGGACGATACGCAGGAGTGAAAATAATTTTCACATGGTAGCTGTCACATAAATGCATAAATTCTCGTGAACGGAACTGCACACCATTATCGCATACTAAGTACTGAGAACATCCAAAGAATAGAAAAACATTTTCCTCAACTAATCTGGTTATAGCTGCAGCTGTAGCTTGACGGAGTGGAAACAGTAGCACAAACTTGGTAAGTTGGTCTGAAATAACTAAAATGTAACTGTAGCCTCTGGATGATCTAGGTAAGGGACCACAAATATCCACTGCAATCATCTGCCAAGGTTTTGTGACATTCGGACGCTGTCCCATAATACCAGCTGGACGATTCTGTTCAGGTTTCATGGCTGCGCAGATCTTACACCTTCGAATGTAGTTGGCTATATCGGATCTCATTTTCGGCCAATAGAAGCGATTCTTCAGGCGTTCGTAGGTTTTGAAAATGCCTGCATGGCATGTTGTTAATGCGTCATGATGTTCATGAATGAGTTCCTGGCGTTTTTCTTTCGGCACAACTTTTTTCCATGTTTCGTTATTGTCTCTTAATTGCGGGTAGGTACACTTGAGATATTTATAGATTATATTATCTTCGACTCGCCATTGTGGAAATTGCAATAGTTTTGACAAAATTTTTGTTCTCAGATTCCGATACCAATGATATCGAATGGGTGCTGGTTTTTCGATGGTTAACACCACATAATCAGATCTGGAAACAGGCTTTGACGGTAAAAATTGCTTGAAATTATTGACCGGCTTCTTCCTTGTTTTAGAGCACCGGGTCCGGTCGCCTACCGTGCTCCTCTCTCGTTTCCCGAGCATCCCTTACAAGTGCGGCTGGTTACTCCTACTTGCTCGCATCCATAACAGTACATCCGTTTAGGATCAGTACACTGCATGGCTCGATGTCCTGACTTGAAACAATTCCAACAAGTGAGTGATGCAATAGCAGTTGGGGCTTCTGTAATTTTATTACTAGTCTTTTCTCTGGCTAGGTGGTTCTGGGAAGTGTTTGTTGGAAGCTTCATTTCGCCGAAGTCAATCAGAGGCTTTTCTTCGACTGCACAAATCGGTGGCCTTCCAGCACGCTTGCAGTAAGCTAACTCTGGTTCAAGTAAGTATGAGTTAGGCGTAGGAGGTGCTTTAAAATTAATCGAAGCTATTTTGGCATCTTCTAAAGCCATACAAGTTTGAGTAAGTTCAGTAATAGTATAAACCGGGTGTAATGCTAATTGCATAGCATAATACGGCTGTAAGTTCTTTTTAATTATTGCCAATCTTGTAGTTCCAGATGGAAGTGGAGGCAGCCTGCTGAATAAGTTGTCCATGGTTGCTATATAAACGACCACTTTTTCGGATGGGTGTTGTGTGCGGCTTCGAATTTCGTTCCAAAGGCGGATCTCGTAATCGTGAGGGAGAAAGTTTGCTTTCAACTTGCTAATCAAGTCGTCCCAATCGATGATAGTACGCTTTACTGCTCGGTACCATATCAGTGCGTCTCCAGTGAAAATGTCTACTGCTGACTGAAGCAATTGAGCTTTTGAAATTCCACGTGTTTCTTTTAGCTCTTCTACACGCACTAAGAAGCTTGTTAAACTGGACGATTCACCATCATAATGAATGTTCCACTTGCTGATTGGAATAAAGTTGCTGTACACAGGTCGAGAACACTCTGAATGTCTCCGAATTTCAGTGGTAGGTATGTGTAAATTTCCAGCTTGTCTATCTATGCTTGTTGTAGGTCTTACAATCTCGCTCAGTTCCACGGACTTCAGTTTTTGCTGTAAGTTGCTGTCGTGATGGGAAACTTCAGCATTACGCTCTGCCGTTGACTCATGGAAGCTCACTCTACGTGTCTATGGTTCAAATTGTGTTGGGAATATCGACATCTCATGATCCTCTACGGGACCTGGACATATTGCCGAATGGACAAAACGCCAATCTTATTTTAATGCCCAAAACGCCGAATTCGTTAGCGGGAACAAAACGCCGAGAATGCCTAAAACACCAAAAGCTGTCGGTGGACAGATCGCCGAAAATGGACATATCGCCAAAATAGTTACCGTGGACAAAACGCCGAAAATGCCCAAAACGCCGAAAATGCTCAAAACGCCGAACTCTGTCGGTGGACATATCGCCAAAAATGGACAAATCGCCGAATTAGTTAGCGTGGACAAAATGCCGATAAAGCCCAAATCACCGAATCTTGTGGTGGATATGGTAAAAATTGAGGTTGCGGAATATGTATTTACGGCCAAAAAATCGCTTTAATTATTCCTTTAGACTTTTATTATTTACCTCAAATATATTAGCATAATTATTACGTTTTTGATGCAAAGCGCTTTTTATAAGAAACATTTTTCAATGGTAATTGATATCTATTTAAATGGCTTCTAAAAGCTCTAATCTGTCCTTGTTAATGAATTACTGTTACAATAATCCTGTAAATGTTCGTTTACAGTGGTCTTAATGAGATTTTCTAACATCTGAGCAAACAAAGGTGAAATCAAGTTTAGATTTGAAAATTGAAACATATGTGGATTATTAATTCACATAATAGTGATGTTTTAGAATACACATACATAACCATTGAATAACTCTCAACTCTAAATTTTATTTGAAAATTAATATAAAAGCTAACACTTAAACAATGTTACATCTGCTACATCAATAAATACATATCAAGTTATAAGAACTGCTAGAAGTGTTTATTGATTAAACTCGTTTAATTTAAAATTTGATAATTTAAATGACTTGACGCTTCTAGTACTATAATAACTGTTATATAATTAAAAACATCAAAAGTAATAGAGCACATGACTTAATTTTTTCTACGCTAAGCTTGATTTCGTTTTCATTTGCTCATATGCAATATCCAGTTTACATGTTCTAAAAATTTTTTATATTTTCTTCAAAATTTCCAGCCAAAATTTTGTATTTAGATAGAAAATCACATTTTAAACAACTTTTTCTTGTAATTTTTTTTCTCTATCCTGGCTAGCAAATGCATTTTTCACAAAAAATATAAAATTTGGCAGATAACGGAAGTCACGTGACAATTTTTGTTTGGACAATTGTAATATTTTTCAAGCATCTCCGATTGAAAGGGTTTTGATTTTAAAAAAACTCTAATTAAAAATGTTTCCCATTTGATGCCAACTGTTTGGCGATCACTGTATATACTGCAAGTTATAATCTAATAAAATAAAGTGATAATTAACTGTCATTGAATACAAAACGGTGGACTTTAGTTTTTTTATTAAAAAACTAAAACATGATTTTATTGGGTATCAAATTAAATGTAATCGATTATACAAGATAAATAGCAAACTTACAAAATGTTTAAATGCCATAAAAAATCATTAAGGCAGTGGCGGTATTTATGGCCCAGTATGCTTAAATGTTTAAAATATTTTCGGAAACAATCTACCCACTGTGCTGGTTCCTTTCAAAGAGTGCGAAAGTTTAACTATCACTGTTGATGTTCCGTCAGTCATCAAATAAGACACATTCTCTACATGAAGCTGTAACGTAAAACACAATACGGTTGCTACGCGGAATGACTAATTTAAGTCAAACTTATATATCCAATCAAGTGCTATTAAGTCTGTCCACAATTACATGCTACATAATAGCAAACACAAAACACAGATAACTGTTTTGCCATTATCTCCTGCATCACCAACTGAAACTTTTATTCAGTATTTTGTATTGAAGCAGTTGGATAAAGTTAATTAAAATATTTGGAGTCAGTTGTAACTACAGCCTTGGAGTATACAGGTCTTTGATATATCTGCGGATGACATTTTCTAACCAAAGTTGTGTGATCATTCCAAAAGATTTTCTCATAATAATAGTTGTACTTAGATCTATTGGAAGTTATATTGAATCAACTGGTATTCCTAAGTTGTGGAGCGGAAGTGGTCTTTTTCTACATTTATTAGAAGGAAAACGTATACGGCTCATACCACAACTTTGCCTATGTTATTTACTGCACTTACTAAAGAGTTCTTAACGACGTATGAAATCTTCAAGGAAAAATGTCAAATTATTCAAATAATATATTGGGTAATTTGCAGAGCTTGTTCACGAAAATAAGTTTGTGCCCTCTTAGTAAAAGAACTTGCTAATTCTTGTAATTTACAGGGAGTACCAGGTTGATTAAGTGGAGACCACGTACCGATAAAAGAAGTAGAGGAAGACCCCCTACACGTTGGGGAGACGACATCAAAAGAATATCAAATCGCTGGATTAGGGAAGCACAAGACCGCGAAAACTGGAAGCGTTCAAGGGAGGCCTATGTCCTGCAGTGGACTCAGACGGCTGGGTAAAGAAGAAAGAAGAAGACCAGGTGTCTATGACGATTTCTGGATTTCCACCTATAGGGCTTTCCGTCGGAATTTTAATGTCCACATTGTTTTCTCGTAAAAGGTACGTTGAGTTGAAATTACAGAATTAGTTTTTACGAATTGGTTAACACACTAACACGCTATTAACTGGCCCAAGGACCGTGTTATTGTAACTATTTTTTCTGTTGATTGTTTATTTATAGGTTTCATTAATGTATATAAAATAGAAACTACAAAAGGTATAGGTAACACCTACATATTAAAAATTACTAAAGTCAAAATAACAGATTAATATTAATTTCAAAGTCAAATAAGCAGGTTATAACTGAATATTAATGGCAAAATTCTTCATTACAATTTTAAATAACTAAAATGTTAACAGCTGTGCCAAGAAATGATACTGTATAAAATATAAAATTATAATCCGACACAATAATTTTCATTGCTTGCTTGCTTGCTTGACGCCACTTTGAGAGCGAACCCGTGGGCCGAATTGACTGATTTTGGTGTCAATCGACTCAGGGCGACGCAATTAAGCCAGTAGTAGGGTTTTTTTATAAGTGACTTTGTTTTTATGTGGATTTTCTAACCTCAAAATTAACTCGACACACAAAATGGATCACTCTTGTACAAATTGCATTAAATGAACTATTTCGTACCCAATTTGGGTGCAGAACGCTAGTATGATAATAAACATGCTACATGTACAAATTTTGAGTAAAATTAAGAAATAATTCAATTAAAAATAAATGCAGGCAGTTAATGCTACACTAACCGTGAAAAAGACAGCACATTAACTTCCAACTACTACCAACTTCTGACATATAGAGAATATACACAACTAATACAAACATGATACGTATACAAGTTTCACTGAAGATATTAGTATAATAGAATAATTCAAAAGATTCGCATATGGGAATTTGTCTGTAGAGTATTTGACATCCGTTTTGGTATATCCAAGTTTCGTCTTATTTTTTTATTTAGACTTTAAATACTGCAAATGTTTTCTTAAAAATTTGACCAATTAGAACAATAACAAGACAAGTGTAGGCCATTTTTATTTCTTAAACATTATGCTTTCTAAATTGCCTCCCCTTCTCTCTATACACTCTTGAAGCCGAATGTTGAAATTTTGCATAACGCGATGCAACATATCCAATAGAATATTAGCAATTGCTTCCCAAATTTTAATTTTTAGTTTCTGAATATCTCGTGGTCTATCAACGAAAATCTTGCTTTTTAGATAGCTCCACAAAAAGTAGTCACATGCCGTAAGATCTAGCGATCTTGGGGGCCACTCAATGTCTCCGTATTTGGAGATAATGCGACCTGGAAACAGTCTTCGCACAGAATCTATTGATTCTCGTGCGGTATGTGACATAGCCCCATCTTGCTGAAACCAACTATTGTTCTGTGGAAACATGTTTAGTTGCTGTGTAAGGAACCGGTTTATCATGTCAGTATAGCTTGCAGCATTGACTGTTAGTAGGTTAGAATGGACAGTTCTAGAACTTTCCCCCACCATTTGGTCTTGAGTTCAAAGTCAAGGCTATTTTTTAAGGCTACATGTTTAAGGTCATAGCTCAAGGCTAAACTTCAAGGTCACAGCTTAATGCTAAACTTTAAGGTCAAGGCTATTTTGCAAGTTCGGTTGCTCAATTTTTTGAGATGAGCTTTTTGAAGATGCTACCTCCATCACCTCGTCACCTCCAGGCTGTCATCACAGTTAACTACACTATGAAAGTACTCAACGAGCAGTTAGGTGAGACCTCCAATCTGAGGACGCTGCCAGAACCATTCCAAGGTCTCCAGGAAATAGAAGAGTGGTGGAGCCGGTACGTGAAGCTACCCACAATAAAATTTCTATCGAGGTTATTAGATGGCGACGTGGTCGCCATTAATTATTTTTGGATTGAATAAATATTTACAAGTATATGTGTGTGTTCTTTTTGAGTGTGTATGTAGTTATGCTAAGTTAACGTAAAAGAATCTTCAGTTGTATTGCGCCACAACTTTAAAGAATTAAAAGAACGCTTAAAGAGGAGTAATATTTATTTGTCTTACATATACATTAAACTAATTTATTATAGTACCAACAGATAACGAAGTATGTAACACACATACACAAAATGCAGAATAAAATAACGTTAAACGACCGTGGAAACAAAACAGGAGTTGTCGGAGGGTTGAAGCAGCATCTTCAAAACATCAAGCCTGGTCTTTACTAAAATGGTTTGCCAATTAGTGTCTACTGTATATGTAGAACAATTGTATTTGATCTTGAAGGTAGAAATACCACTTTTCGTAAAGTTTTTCACAGGCAATTTAAAAACGGGAATAGTTGCTAACAAACTGATATCTATTTTACTCCACGTAACGTTGTGCACACCATCGTTGTAAACCAGAAACGCTGAACTGCAATGTGGTGGTTGAAGCACGTAAACAACAACATCATAAACGGCGCGAAAGCGACTAAAAATGTTAGGGGCACCATGTAGAGCGTACGAATAAAACTAATGCACTGGCGATCTTTTGCACCAACAACAGAAACCTGGATTGGTAAGCGCCCCTCCACCAATAACGTCGATACCACCGCCATCTCCGAAAGTAGTTAACTCTTCGAAAAGTGTCATGATGTTTAGTAATAGGTCTTGCGCAGTTCGTAAGGCGCGAATGTAATTTGCATATTTGCAATTCTTAGACCAGCGGAAACGTTCAGAAAGGGGTTCGTCAAGAGGCTACCAGTTATGCATTCTAATTCCGCAGTAAAAACATGGCACATCATTTTCACTGTTTTTTATGTGAAAGAAACCAACTCTAGCCAGTGATTTTGAACTTTTAACTCCAATCCAAGTATTGAAGGAGTCTAATCGTTCCAAAAAGCTTTGAAAATGCATTTCACAATCGTCGACGCACATGGCTGTAGAAAGTGTAGCAACTGACTAACAGCGAGTTAGGTATTAAGGTCCTATATATACCACAACCACAAAAAAGCAAACACGTTTGTATAGATATATTTAATTAGTTCAACAATAACTAATGCATATTACATTCCCATTTGGTAGTTGAGCGAGAAAACGCTGGATGGGGACTTCTATATGTTGCCTTCACTACAAGAATGGGTCGCCCTCGTTTGTGGTAAGCACCGTTCTCAGGACGGTCGCCTGCCATAGGCGCTCACTTCTAAGGCTCATCGAATAGTCTATTGTGACGACAGCCTGGAGTTGATGAGGTGATGGATGTAGTGGTTGCGAATTAAGAAAGTCCATAAACTCTTTGTAGATTGCAATCTTGTCGTCATTGAAACTCATGATGGTAAACTGGCGGCTGCTGTAGAAAGCGCTACTATATTATTAAGAAAAACAAGGCCATACAAATCTCCCACCGTTAAAGCACGTAACCTTGAAAGATGTATATATAGACGCGGTGTGATGTCGATGGGTAGTATCAAGTTTGGTGGGTAAGAATGGATAAATTACAACAGTCGGTTGAAAGTAAACATCAATTGTTGATGAAGCCAGAAGAAATGTGTGTTAAGGTAAAGCAGCCAATTTTATTGAACTCAAAGATGTATCGGTTAAATAAGTCAAAAAGTAAATTCGCGTCTTTGGGATTGTGTTGTACCAGAGCATCGCTTGTACCAGCAGTTGTAATTATCGTCAACAAAAGTAATTGGGTGCTGTTGGAGGAAGCTGAGTTTAGAGTGCTTGTAGAAAATCAGGGAGTCATATGTAACTACTTTTACAGTAAAGACTGTCAATTACAACCGTGTAACCTGAGTGATGTAAAAAGAATATGTTTTAAAATTAAAGGACTGAGAAAAGTTATTGTGCTGCAAGGAATAGGTATATCTGAAGTGGACCTAGGACTCAAATCAGTGTTCGAATGTTGGGAGTTGTTAAAATTGTTAGAATACAAACTGGAGTGCTTAAAGTGTCAAGAGTTTGAACAGTTTTATCTAAGTATAACTAGAAGTATTGGGACTTTACCTGGGGATGTAAAAACCAACATCGAGAGCGGTTTGGATACACTACGCATAAAATCAGACAATGTAGCATGCATGTATGAAATGTTGCATTTTTTCATTGAATTAATTAAGTGTGATATAGAAATGAATAAATGTGTACAGTTGTGAGATATCACTTAGTAAGAAATAAAAGTAGGAATTAGAGAAAGTTGTATTATTTCAATATACATACCACGCCAAAAGACTGCAGTAATTGGAGCTGTGAGCTGAAATTCAACGGCCAGCTTGGATAGCGGATAAAGTTGTTAAAATTTGAGTTCATCACCTTTTTGTAAGACCATCCCAATTACTTCGTTAGGGGTGTGTATAATATTATTGATTATGACTGGTGTGTCGCGAGGATTAACAGTAACATTATCTATCTTAGCCTTAGTGAAGGGTATAACATATTTGGGTGTACCAGTGTTATTCAGACCAAACAATCCACCAGGTAGTGCAGTTTCAGCGAAGAGAAGTAGGTTTTTTTCATAATATAAGTTATCAAGCCACCCAGTTCTTCGAAGAGGAACACTTGAGACTGACGAGTAGAATCGCTATGCATGTGCTGTCCAAAATTATTGATAGGCATTTTGCAGTCTTGGAGCACTCAACTTAATATGAAGGTACTGAGCGTGAACACCCCATAATAAACTACCTCTACTGTAAATAACAAACACGAATAACACTAAGAAATTTATTTACACCTAAAATTAGTAATTACAATTATAACTAAAACTACTCCTCCGGCTTTGTCCTCCACGGAAAGTGCGGCCAAATAAGGTTGACAAAGTCGGGGAGTGGTTCAGGGAGGCTTAAATACAAGTTTCCGTCTTCGGTCAAGTGGTCCTCCATCGCCATTTGCTCCAGAAGCGGATCGATGATTCGTGTGGTGACGAAAAGTTGCCTCCTATCGCTGGTATTGTTGAGAGCTCAAATAAGTTACCCGTTAGCGCCAAAAAAAGTGCAAAACAAATTCAAAACAAAAAAAAACGAAAACTGTTGCACACGAAAATGGTTTTTTAAAAAATTTCTTTAATTTTTTTTAATGTAAAATTTTAAAACGCTTTTACCTCAGTTGTTTATTGAGATATTTTAACGCGGTTTTCTGCATTGTACTTCTAGTGTGATATACTTTGCGATTCTAAACTCAAACTACGGCCTTCTCTACATCACTTGAGGTTAAATATTAAAAATTGCAGATCTCCGTTGTTTATTGAGTTTTTTGCATTGTATTTATTAAGATATTGTAGTGTTTTTTAAAATTATATATATATTAGTTTTAGCATTCCGCTTTATCCAACCGTTTTACCTTCTAAATTTTAAAACGCTTATATCTCCGTTGTTTAGTGAGCAATCAGTGTAGTGTTTCTGGAATTATTTTTATCTGAGCGTCCGATTTTAGATACTTTGTGACATTTGTTTCAAGACGCCGTTATTTCACTGTAGACTACATGTTTATGTAGGACGCTGACGGTAAGCAATGTCGCTACCGTAAAATTCAAGGTCGAATTACCGAAATCCATTGCATTCCCAGACCAAGTGAAACAATAAAGAAGCCGACCTGCGATTAATTAATAAAATTAAGCAATGGTAGTAAAAATCGCAGATCAACCCCCCTACAGTTTATACACCACGGCAGCTCTGAAAACTCTTTACTCACCGCGATAGCCCTAGCTAACTCAAATTTCGGCGGCCTTGGATCGTAGGTTCAAATCATCAGCTGTGTACCCTGAAATGTCTTCAAAAAAAGGAAAGGAAAATGGGCGCCAGAAATCAAAAGATTTCGAACAATAAGAAAATAAACTACAAGTGACTAGCGTCTAATTAATGAGTAATAAAATAGTCTTAAAGTGTCAGTGGTAAATTATCAGAAAAATTAAAATGCAAATAATGTTATAACAAAATTGTGTACGTAAACTGAAGGTTGCGACACGCATAAAATTAAAAACCCCTTTCGGGTTATTTTAATAACTTTAACAACAAATCATTCGTGGGATAAGCTTATCACAGTCATTTAATAAAACCTTCTGTTAGGCTATTGAAAATAAAAAAGCGTGACTGTACCTTTTACAGAGGGTCAATACACATCAAAATTTCAGCATTAAATACTGAGCATAATTAACTATAAGCATAAAAATTCAAATGTAAAAAGCAAGATCATGTATGAAATTGAACATTACATGTTAATAATTGCGGAACGTATGCATTTAAATTTTAAATATTGACGGGTTTAAACTGTATAAATGTAAAATCCAGGTATTGAAGATACGATAAATTCCGGAATAGCACAAACTAACCTAGCTTCTCCAACGCTCAAAAAAGGAAAACAGGCAAACGCCGCCCGAGGTAGCTACACCCTTTGGTTTAACATAAGGTGGTCGTAAACTGCACACATATCGTTGAAATCAACGTGGATGCGCCGAAAATTGCTGCGGAAGCATCCTCAAAAAAGCAGCAAATACGCCGAACCCAGCAGGTGTCGTAAATGAGATAAGGCAAGCGTCTTGGCCTCCGAGATAAACTCGTGGTTGAAATTGGTAATTAAGAGCTAAGAAAAAATGTAATTACTATGCGAATAACAAAACAGAAAAGCGCCATCATACCTGATTATAATCAGCCCTTAGGAAACATACACTGCTCATTAGATTAATTGAGCGCACGTAATTTGACTTGAACAAACATTGTTTAACCACGCCGGTGACGGCGGGCCAAAAATAGCAAGTGCGAGGTACGCACAATTCGAGCCCAAAAGAAGGCTCGCACTCTGATACGAGATAGCGCGGGTCGAGAGCTCATCGCGCGAAAGAAAGAACTCGAACCAGGTACAAAATGCGCTGGTTTGGAAAATTTAAGAATTTGAAATGCAACGGATTTATAATTCAACTAAAAATATACAGGTTAAGCCTGAAATAATTGAATAACTGGCGAAACAATTAAGCGGAGCCAAAAAATTGTTTCACAAAGCCAAAGTCAGTGTTCCTTGTTGTTATTGTAAGCTGCCGAAATTTAAAGTCGGAAGGCCAGGGTCAGTGCTCCTTGTTGTTACTGGAAATGCTAGAATTGTAAAGTCTCAAGGGCAAGGTCGGTGCTCCTTGTTATTTGGAAACGCTCAGAATGTAATGTCTCAAGGCAACGACAAGCCGACACCATATTGTTAGTATAAATACATATGGTGGCGTTTAGGTGTTGTGATTTGTACGTGTTTGTGGTGGTGTTACGAAGGCGCCTGGGTATAGTAAGTTGAGTTTGCGGTAACCGGAGGGTGTGGTACTTTGCATCTGTTCGAGAGCTAGCGGATCTTACCCCAAATCCGCACCGGCTCAACCTTCTACATCGAAAGCGTTCGCCGAAAAAGTAAAAATATATCAAAATGTCCAGCTGCAGCCACCGGTTGTAGTGGTGTCCTCAAAATCTGAGGCCGATTTGAGACCATAAAGAAAACCGGTGAGTAGCAGGAAAATCATGTCTAAAAAGCAGAATAAGGGCAAAATTTCAACCCAAGTTGATGTAGTTCCGGGGTGTAGTCCCATCACATCGTCAGCTGAAAAACCGACGAGTGGCAAAATTTTAAAAGAATGTTTGTTTAGAGGGCAAAAGCGCAAAATTGAGCCAAATGTTGATGTAGATTTATTGATTGATGAGACTGTAAGGAATTGCGGGACAATGGACCGTTCGCATAGAGGGTGTGCAAGACACATCAACGTTTAACACACAAAAATTTATGGATATGCCAGGTATTGATTTTAACGACGCGATACGCGAGAATTCACCACCACCACTGTTGCTATTAATTTCGGGGATATATTTTATGCGGAAGACGTTTTCGATGGTGCTACAGAGACCCAAAACCTCAGATTGGGTATCCAAGTCGCTTCAGGTTAAGGCGACGGACCAGCGGCAACTCACAACTAACAACCCCGCAATCAATCACCGTCACAGAAGAACAATACTGTGCGCAGTGTAGCATCTGAAAGCGGACGATCCTCTCGGGTGGCGGAAGTTGCAATGGGCACAGTAGCAACACTCGACTCCTCTGTTGCGTTCGAGGACAGTGAGAGGGAGGCGGTCGATGTTGCACCATCATCCATTCCGCAGGGTGATGGTGCGATATCGCACATCTCTTCGGTAAGCGACGACGACAACGATGACGACGACGAAAACATGCCAGTGACACAAAACAATGTAAAATCAAACCAGGACAGAGTTGCCGCTCAAGTTGCACGAATAGCAGAAATAAAATCTTTGGAGAGCTTGAGGGACGGTATGGATGTGCAGTTGGCAATCGTCACACGAGGCGGTGCGGTGGCTTTCACTTGGGGAAAGGTGTGGTGGCCCATCAAAACGCCTTCAAGTCCCGTGTGGTCAGTTATAAGATTTCCACGGAAAATTATCATCTAAGCGTTGTGGAATATATGGCCGAATTGAAGGAAAAATTTTTAAATTTGAAAGAAGGGCAGCTAACCAAATTAAATAGCATCAAAATCAATTTCGAACTCTTCTGGTATTTTATTTTGGAAGCTCAAGATCTACAAAACGTAAAAACTTTTCAGACGGCTAACGAGGTAGTCACTCGCAATACAGACTTGAGCCACTTATATGATAATTTGACTGGAAGACTAGACGAGAAGGTGTCGGAATTTTAGGAGCCGGAGTCGGTTGTGTGCAAAAGCTATGTAGCTATTTGTAACAATTCTAACCTTGGTGATTTTCTGTATTGTCAGGATGGATCTTGAAACAGTTGTTGTACATTGAAGTCAACGTCAACAAATACAATCCATTTCGAGCATTCTCGTACATCCCGCTCCCGAAGCAGATTCAGCACAAGAAAGCGATCGTGAACGTTCAAAACAATGACGAATGTTGCTGCAAACCAGTTGGATTGCCTAATCGAACTTTTTCGTATCCAGATTGTCGTCGATTTTTACAATGGACCGGTATTAAATTTCCGGTTCGATTGCGCTATATTTATAAATTTGAAAAAACTAATCCGCAGCTTTCTATAAAGGTATACGGACTGGAGAAATTTTTTAAAGACAATATAACTAAATATGAAGTTGTGGGATATCTGTACTACACCTCCTATAAAAAAAGGTGGCATGTAAATTTATTGCTTGTAACTAACGACGAAGGTAATAGTCGCTACTGTTGGATCAAGGATTTGTCTAGATTAGTGTCGCGACAACAGCTAGAGACGGTGCAAAACAGTTTTGCGACGGCTGCCTGAATTACTTTAGAACTGAAGCGCACTTGACTATGCTTCAACGTTATGACTGTAATCATGTGTATACTAAATTGCCAAAGGCAGAGATGAACACCGACAGGTGTAGTTAGGTGAGACCGCAGAATATTCTCAAATTTGAAAATTATCAGAAGCAATTGAAGGTCGGATTCGTAGTGTACACGGATTTTGAAACAATTTTGGCACCCGTCGGTGCAGGAGACCAACAACCGGATCCCACAAAACCGTATACGTTTACAACCTGTAAACACATACCCTACTCTTTCGCGTACTATTGGAAATGTTCGTATGACGGCAGCCTGTCAAAATTCGAAATTTATCGCATGGAGGATGTGGTGAACATGTTTATAGAACGTTTAGATAGAGATGCACAAAACAACTATTCGCATCATTTGAAAAATGTTGTACTTATGAAAGCTATGCCTGCTACGGAAATTCACAACTTTAACGAAGCCGTTTCATATTACATTTCTGATCGACCGTTTGGTGAGGGGGATGTAAAAGTAAGATCATTTGACTGGAGACTATCGAAGAGCCGCCCACTCTCTCACAATCTAAATTACGATTCGCACTTGTTTGTTAAATAGGCTCAAAATAACGAAGACATTGATGTCATTCCGGTAACTAAAGAAAAGTACATTTCGTTTGGCAAACGTCTTTAGGTTGATGAAATTTTTGTTTAGCGAAAGCGAAAAAACATTCATCTGAACATCAGATTTTTGGATAGCTTTCGCTTAATGGGCTCGCTTTTCGCATCGTTGGCCGACACGTTATCGGATTGGCAGTGCGTTGAAATTCAAAATCAATTCGGAAATGGCATCAAATTTGAGTTGATGAGGCAGAAAGGTGTTTTTCCATATTGCTATATAGATTTTTTCCAAAACTTAGATGAGTCTGCTTTACCTCGATCGAAGACTTTTATGACCGTCTAACCGAAACCCATATTTCTCAGACTGATTACGAACGAGCCGTGAAGGTTTGGAAAACTTTTGGTTTTCAAACGTTGGGAGACTACTCCGATGTCTATCTCAAATGTGACGTGTTTATTTTGGCAGACGTGTTCGAAAATTTTAGAAATTTTTATCTAAAACATTACAAGTTGGATACAGCTCAGTACTACACGGCCCCAGGATTAAGTTGGGAAGCTATGTTGAGGTTTACGGGGGTGGAACTTGTGCTGCTTACTGATTTAGGTATGTTAGACTTTTTTAGAAACAGTATTCGCGGAAGTGTCAGCACTTGTGTGGTGAGACAAGCTATTGCCAACAATGAGTTTGTCGGGAATTACGATGCTTTCAAACCTACTTCGTTTATCATGTTTCTTGATGCATCCAACCTTTATGGATACGCAATGAGACAGTTTCTACCACGTGATTTTGGATGAATGACAAGGAAATTTCAAATTTTAACATTTTGTAAGTGTCTGCCGAGTCCCATACCGGGTTCGTGTTGGAGGTAGATTTGGACTATCCACAGCATTTGCACGACGCTCACAATGACTTTTCTTTTTGTCCGGAGCTTCTCATTCCTCCTGAGAGAAAATGTCATTCACTACAGAGCATTACAACAGGACTTAAATGAAGGTCTGAGTTTGGTTAAAGTACATAGAATACTGAAATTTACCCAATCTCCTTGGCTCAGAAAATACATTGATTTTAATACTGACTTTAGAAACCGATCGACAAACAACTTTCAGAGAAATTCTTTTAAATTGGCTAACAACTGCGTATTTGGCAAAACAATATAGAACGTGGACAAAAGGGTTGACGTAAGGTTAGTAAGTCATTTGGAGAAAATTGGTACTAGACTGGGGGCTGAAACGTTAATAGCGCAACCTTACTTTAAAGATAGTATTTGCTTTAATGAAAATTTAATAGCCGTGGAAATGAACAGACTGTGGGTTTGGTATGCCAAACCTAGTTATGATCAGAACTTGAATGGGAGTTCCACGGCTGCTTCTCCCGGCACCTCGTGGTACGGCTGCCACGGAAAAAAGTTGGTCCCGGTTCGTCATAATAACATCATGACAATCGTTAGTGGGGTTGGAAGTCACCATAAAATGTAGAGTGACGCCTATAATTGGCTTAACGGCTGTTGGCAGAGTGCAGAATAAAATAAAATAAAAATAAAAAAATTAAAATGTTGGTCTCTCCGTCTTGGATATTTCGAAAACTGTCATGTAAGATTTTTTATGGATTTCTGAAAAACTTTATGGCAATACTGTCTCTTTACTCTAATCAGACACTGACTCTTTCATTTTACAAATTAAAACAAACAATTTTTATTATAACATGAAACGCAACCTTCATTGGTTCTACACTGCAAATTATGTGGATAATTTGCATGGTATTTCGCGAACCGAGTCTGTTGTTGGCAAATTCAAGGACGAATATGCTAGCGCAGTCGTACGTAGCTTTTATGGGTCGGTGCAAAATCATACTGTGTAAACTGCCTATCTAAAGTGGACAAGAAAGCCAAAGGAGTGAACAAGAGCGCTGTTTGGAAGTATCTGACCAGCAAACTTTATCAGGCCGTTGCAGAGAACAAGCGGGAAACTGTATTGTGTCAAATGTACGTGTTTAAATCCCGTTTGCACACTATGTACACCGACTTAATAAATAAGGTTGCGCTTTAGTCGCATGATGACAAGCGCTACCTTATTCCCAACACTACGAAGACACTAGCGTGGGGTCACTGCAGTATTGCTGATTACAGGCTTCACGAACTGCCGCGGGCAGCAGCAATCCAAATTTAAATTAAATTATGTTAGCGGAACGGTATTGGTTATTACTTATAGCAGACGTCTCACCAAACAAACCCTTTCTTGCGCTTAGTAGTGTATATTATATCGGTCTAGGACATTTGGGCGCGGCCGTTTGGGCGCGGCCGTCTGGGCGCGGCCGTTTGGGCGCGGGGACACTTGGGCGCGAGATACTTGGGCGCGAGACACTTGGGCGCGAGGAAGGGTCAACATTGGGATTTAGGAAAACATTAAGTGTGAATAATTTAAATTTGGTATAAATGAACAAACATTTACTAAATCATTATTTATCCTAAGAAGTTAATGTAATTAATCAAACAATATTAAAAGAATAATCCAATTGTTTATTGAAACCGTTATGAGATTAATTTTAAATACGGATAAATTTTGAAATAAATCCGAATAGAAATTATTTATCTATTTATTTATCGTATAGTAAGGGAAATGCACAGTAAACATATAAAAATATAAATAGAAGGTTAACATTTAAAATCAGTGTATAACATAAAATTTGTGATGTTTCCAGCATTCTTTGTCGGAAAGGTCTGAAAAGGACTTGTGTATGTCAAAGTGCCTCTGTGCATTTTAGCCAGAAGACCCTATTGGATGGTATGGCTGCCTGTTGTGCTAGTTCTTTAGCGCTATCCAGGGTGCACGTGTAGTCTAGTTTCTGCTACTGACGCCAACTAGCTTTGCGCCCCCGAATAGAAATAAAGACGGTAGTATATTAGATAAGTTTTGAAATAATTGTGAATACCTAAAAAAGGCAGTATTATAGATATGAAATAATAATTCTGAAATAAAATAAAGATTGAAATAGATTATATATAAGTGTTGAAACTAATTTTAGATAGAAATACATTCATTGTATAGTGTAAATGAATAATACTATGCTATATTTAATCGATCAATGCTTCGAATTTTTAATATGTTTCTAATATGTGTTCTGTTTGGAACGAAACTAGTCGGCTTCGAGTTTTGTTTATAATGATAATACTTAACAATAAACTGTTAAATTTTAAGATAATCAATTATTTTCGTTATGTTACGAACCGACTAACTGAAGATAAGGGCAGAAATAAGAATAATGATAAATAATAATATAAAAAGATCAATTTATTCTTGCCATTTTTACCATTATAATACATATTCTTAAATTAAAATATATTCAATTTTTAAAATAAAAACAAGAAGCATCTACGCATTCATTTCATAATTGTACGAAATGCTTCTTAAAATTTCGACAATTTTCCTATTGTTTGTGCCGTCTACGTGATTATATGATTATTATAATCTTCAACCAAATTCTTTATTCTTCTATCAGCCTGAATAAATTTTTGTTTTTTTTAGTTCGCTCATTTCCCGCAAGTAACTGTTCATAAGCAACGTTTCTTCCTCGTTGAACAGTTTTCAAGCTGTCGATGAATCTCCAAATGGTTGGATGGTTTATCGATAGCTCTCTTTGTACCCGATCTCTATTCATTTATTCTTTGTTGCTTATTATTTTAATGTAATAAATCTCCGCAAAAGATTTGTTAGTATTTACCGGAAAGTTAAAATTTCTAACTTGTTTTCGTCGAACCTACTTGTATTAATAAAATTCTATACTAAATTTTTGCCGCCCGCCAGCTCCTTGGAAATGCTTTAGGTAATTTTCGTTATTTAAAATAAATTTTCAGACCTATTAATAGTAAAGCCGGCTGATACTAATATACTTTAATTAATTTCCTCGCGCCCAAATGTCTCGCGCCCAAGTGGCCCTGCGCCCAAGTGTCTTCGCGCCCAAACGGCCGCGCCCGAACGGCCGCGCCCAAACGGCCGCGCCCAAATGTCCGGCTCCGATATTATATATGTAGATTACAAATAATTCCTAGTTTGTAAATAATAGTTTTGTTAATATGTTAGTGATTATATATTCTTACTGTAGTTATTGTTAGAAAAACAAATACTCTTACCTGTTTTGAATGTTAACGACAAGTTTATATATTTTAACAATAGCAGCTTCGTTAAAATGTTAATGATTTCATTCTTGCTGTTGTAGCTTTCAGAAAGATGAAAGTGTTTCAAAGAAATATTGTTTGTGTTTAGTGGCATTAATAAAACACTAATTTACAAAAAACAGTTTTTTTAGAGTGCTACAGTAGTTCTTTAGGTTATACGAGATTGCTTTTAGATATCCAAAAATTGTGTCAATTGTCGAATCCCAACCACTTTACATACCCCAAGTTTTCTTTTTTCTTCAGAACCTTTTCGACCAGATATACGCCCGAATGTTTTGTTTTCTGCAGTTCATGCTCGTAGAATCCTCCTTTAATTTCCTGATCTTCTTGGTCCGTGAGTCGATAGGTTGTTGGGTTTGTAAGTCAGTGGATATTGTGAATACTTCGTTGCTCCAGCTTGGCGTGTACACCTTGCTAAATGCCGAATGATACTTGCTGATGCGTACCGAGACACCTGTACGAAACTTTTGAGATCTTGGATCCACGGTCTTGGTGTGACTGTACGCTGTGTTTAACAGAAGATTTGCATTTCTTAAGTTTACTTCGGCAGGTTTCATTCCTATTGTGCGATGCTTGGTTGTGTTATACTTTGCTACGATCTTGGGTAAGATATCCAACCATTTGTAGGGCTCTAGCAAGCTGAACTGCTTCCACATCATGTTCTTCAGGGTGCGGTTGCACCTCTCCACTATGCTGCTCTTCATACTGGAATACGTGCTGTAGTGATTGATATTGTGCTGTCGCATTAATCGTTGAAAATCGGTGTTGTAAAACTCTTTCCGCAAATCCGTCTGCAAGTTTCGTGGCAGCTTTACACTCCTCAGCACTTTACCCATGGCAGCTGTTACGTCCTTTCCTGTTTTACGTTTTACGGGATAGGCCAAACACATACTTCGAGAAGGCATTAATGACTACCAGGATATAACGAAAGCCCTTATTGATTTTTGCATAAAGGATAATTTCTACCAAATCAGCTTGATATAAATCGTTCAATCCTTTCAGGATAACGCGCCTTCTCTTGAAATGTGTTCGTGCTGGTTTGTGGAGTTCGCTAACTATGACTTCTTTAAGACTCATTGTCAACTGTTGCTTTCTACACTCCTACGGGACATTTAAGCAGTAGTTGCAAGTATAATTTTTGGTTTATGGATTTGAATTGCAGTTTATCTCCTCGCTACAATGTCTTACCGACAAGAGTGGTCTGCAGGATGCCGTTGATGTATGATTCTACCAAAGGTCCGCTGACTTGAACACTTATGATCTCGCCGGTCGTTTACAGAAAAATGTACCCGTTATTTCCGAAAATTGTGGAATATCCGCTTTCATCGTAACCACGCCCCACTAGAAACAGTGGTACTTCTATATGAAGTTGGTTTACATTTTTCGCTTTCATACAGATACGTTTGGGATGAGAACCACGCGCGCGCTATGGTAGTGTCTTCCAAATTTGTTTATCGGCATTACTGCTTCATTGTTGAATGCGTTCTGATCGACATTCCGTCGACGCTAAGGTTTTGTACCCTTTAGTAGATTATTTTTGCGTCTCGTAGGGCTTCGGTCATGCGAACTATTTTATTGGAATGACCCGTGTGTCCAGCTGCCTGAGAAGCTATTAATATACGCAACCGATTCACTAATGAGTTAGGATCCTTCCAAGGAAGATATTCCACTTTTTTGTCCGTCACTGTCAGTAATCTTTTACCACTCCGTGGTACCTTCTTCGTACTATTTTTATGTATTTAGACCCTGCGTTAATACTGAGTCTTTGTGTGAGGTCGTAGTTTAGACGATTTGCGGCGAACCGATCCACTATATATTGATATTGCTCTAAATCTGCTGTTTTGTATAAATTTGGTTTCTTTTTAAACATCATTTTCTAAAATCCTAGAGTGCCTTTGTAGACTATTCTGTTGCCGTGGTTTGTAATAACGATATTTTCACCCTCGAACTGGATTTCTTCATTTCCTATAACAAACTTATCTCTCTTTATGTCGAATCCGACTCCATAGTGCAAATGGTACTTGTCCTCAGTATCTCGTATCATTCCTTCCACGTTATTTTCGAGCTAACCTTTGAAGTTGTTCTAAATATTGACCAAGAACTTCCGGTGCCAGCATTTGTTGGATGGTTTCTCTGGCCGCTTGTACAGCACCTTCTTCTGCTGACGCTTCAGCAACCTTCGCTTGCAACTGCTCATCGCATTTCTCTACTGGTTCACTCTCGGATAACACATGCGTCTGCAAAAATCGAGGTGTGGAGGTGTGTGATGGCCCCGGTGTGGAAGTGTGTGACGATCCCGGAAGGTTTGTCGCAGAAACTCGGCCTGGAGTGGTTATTGCTCACGGACAGGGCAAGGTAGAGGGAGTGGATACTCTACGTTTAATTGTTATTGGCAAATAATCCAGTTTTGATGTGCCTTCTTGCTTTATAGTTGTCAGCAGTTCGGTGAGCGGTTTGGAAAGAGGTTTGAATTGCTCAGGTAAAATCGATTGGGATTGGGCGGTGTCTGCTTTTAAAGCTGTGTATTTACGTCTAACGGATTGTCGGATTTTGATAAGTTTCCTGGCCAAACGCTTATCCATGTTGCAACTCCTTCAGTTGTTGGTAAACTACTACTTTCCCTTCTTTGGCTGCTGTTGTCTATATATTAAAGTAATTGTCGAAACCTTTTCTATATCGTCCCGCGTTGGTTTCGCTTTCTTTATCGATTACTAAAGATCCGTGATCTTCATTCCAACAATAAGAGCACAATGCTTTAAACTTGTCGAATGACATGTCCGTGTTGACATGATCGTCGTAAATGTGCTTCAATTGGTGTTGTCTTGTTGGAATATGATGACGAGATTTGCATTATCTCTTATGAGCTGCTTAGGAATAGATGAATACGTCTGACATAGATAAAAACAATCTATGTTTCGGTGACGTCCGAAACAAAAATAATCTCGAATTATGCTTTGCGTGTCGCACGCTACGTAGTCAAAAACTATCACGCAATGTTTTTTTGCTTCCTGGGGTTTGATCACCTCACAATCGTTACTATATTCGAAGAATCCAATGTCTCTCAATGATTGTAAGACTCCTCTCAGATAATTATATTTGGGTTGATCGAGTGTTTCCGAATATAAATAAACGTTTGCAAATCGCAACCCATTTGGATGCCCTAGTAATCTGATTAACGCGTTGGTTTTTCCTTATCCGGATCGACCTACGATCAGACTCCGTCTACATCCGTTGCTCAGTAAAGCGCTCTGCTTTCTGTAAGTCTCGGGCAAGGAATTTACTGTGTGATTTACTACGGGCAAGGAACACCCTTGCTTCACAATTTTGACGTTTTCCATCGTTTTCGCTCGGAAGGAAACTGCGCTCTACCCGCCGTGCGTTCTCGTTATATTTGCTAATTTTGTTTGAAAAACATCAATTGTGTGCAAGTGTCTAAG
The DNA here is from genome assembly GCA_940337035.1 of Agriotes lineatus. Lineage (NCBI taxonomy): Eukaryota > Metazoa > Arthropoda > Insecta > Coleoptera > Elateridae > Agriotes > Agriotes lineatus. Next base: position 1,342,629 of record OW679202.1, on the reverse strand, counting down.
ATGAAAGCTACTAAGCACAAAAGAACCAGTCATAACCGAACCGCCAAGCGGAAAGGTCGCGGTTTCTTGAATACCCTTATTGACAAATTACCTTTCGAACTACACGTACCAGGGTACAAGTTTTGCGGACCTGGTACCCGACTTAAAAAACGTCTTTCTTGAGGCGATCGAGGAAGAAATCTTCTGGACGAGGCCTGCAAGCAACACGACATCGCATACTCACAATCTAGCGATCTTTCGACAGTTTACGCTGCAGATAAAGTTCTAGAAGAGAAAGCTTGGGAACGTGTTAAAGCACGGGGAAAGGACTGCAGTCCTTGCTGTGACTGGAATTATGAAATAGAAGACGAAAGTCGGAATGGGTGTGAAACGGAAACGTACACGGCGAACGAATTCGAAACGGGTTGGTATCACAATCCGCTCGCATTTAGGAGGAACTCTGAAAACAAGGAGGAGTAAGCATAAGCAGTCTAGAGTACTACCTCTTCCAAAGAGAGGAGGCATATTGCCGCTTGTACCCATACTTCCTGCATTAGGAGCATTGGGATCCCCCGCAGGAGGTGCTGCAGCAGTCGCTAAAGCAGTGGGAGACTCAAAGGCTGCTAAAAGGGATCTCCAGGAAAAGGAGCGACATAACAAAGCTATGAAATTCATTGCTCGTGGAAAAGGGTTATATCTACCAACGTATCAATCAAAAAACTGCCGTTGAAGCTGCCGCGTCGCTCGTTAACGAACATCGATATTGTACACGACGTTAAACGCCTAGTAATTCCACACTTTAGAGAAATATTTATGCGGGATGCCCTGCCTGTCAAAATTCGTAAACGAGAATGTGGTGTCACTAATTTGGACGATGATGTTAGATGTGGCACGCATTGGACGGCTTACGTAAAAGTGGATACCTTTGTTCTGTATTTCGATAGCATCTGTCGCTTACAACCTCCAACCGAATTAGTGAAATACTTTCGCAGCAACGGTGGCAATAACACGATCACGTATAATTCTAATAGATATCAACGACTCATGTCATACACATGCCGTCGCTTGTGTCTCAAATTTCTATATAACTTTGCGAAACCGCTTTTGTCTGCAGTTTAAGTGTTGCGTTTCATTGTGTCTAGTATATTCACTCTGACAGGTAATTCACCCTTCCTTACTGATAATTTAGGAATTGTTAAGTTTTGAAATCTACAATACTATTGCTAAAATTAGACCTCCCAACAATGAATTTCATCTCGTCGGATTACCTCATATTACTGTATCTGAGGGTGCATACGAAATTATGAACATTGCCGACTTTCTACATAACCAACTTGAGTTTAGCGGAGGTAATGAGCAGGTGCTGCTACACGGAAACAGCACCTTAAAAACCAAAATAAAATCGAACGTTCCAATCGACTTTAGGAGTGACAATACTATTTGAGACATGTTGGGATTTGACAGCAAAATTTATGATGCAAATGTGTGGCATGCAGGTGAACATGTTACGAAAATTTTAAACATTAACTCCATCCTTATCCACTGCAATATCTCTGCAGGTTCCTATAAAAATGGTAAGCCTAGCCATATCGTTTATCAATTCTTCCCCATAGTGCCGCCTGGGTACAAAATAATGAAAACACCTAACCCTGTCATTTACCTACCGATCAGCACGAGACAGATCACTAACCTAACTCTTAAAATACTGGACCAGGCTGATAATCCCTTCAGTGTTAGTAAGAAAACCGTCACATTGCATTTAAAGAAGTTATAATGGGTTTTCGATTCAATCCTCCACCTTACCATGTCCAGCCCAGTTCGTATAAGAGACGTTGTCCACAGCGGTGTAAAATCAGTTCAGCTTCGTCCGCCGAGCAGTTAACAAAAACAAACAAAGACTTCTTGCGATCGGTTTTAAAGTGTTGCAATGAGTATTCTACATATTGGGGAACATGTCCTCGTCGACAACTCCATCGTTAGCAATCAGTTTCACACCCATCAACCGTATACAAACCGTTTTGACTATAACGATAAAATTCGAATTCGAATTCCTAAAGATATGTCAACTCTACCAGGTTTGAGCTATCTATACCTAGAGGCAAAATTGCGGAAAGCAACCGGTAAAGTTACGACGGCTAAATTTCTTAACAATGGGTTGGCTCAATTATTTAGCGAAATCCGAGACGAAATTAACGGTGTCGTTGTCGATTCTGTTACCAAACCTGATATTACATCTACTCTTAAGGGATATGTGTCTTATACTTCTGATGATGTTAGAGCTTTAAAATGCTGGCTGGTTGTACGCCCCCAATACTCACATTACCGATGCACAGGGCAACTTCAGTGCCTGCATACCTTTGAGAATGCTGTTAGGCTTTGCCGAAGATTATGGCAAAGTTATACTTAACATCCGACAAGAACTTGTCCTGATACGCAGAAATACTGATGCCGACGCCGTATTCAGTCGTACCGTAGGAGAGACGGCTAAAGTTACGATTGACAAGCTGTTTTGGAAAGTTCCACAGGTCACTTCAGGTCTTGCTCAAGTATTATCTCTAACCAAATACATTGACAAAAATATCGACACACAAGTAGCGTTTCGCAGCTGGCAACTTTATATCATACCAGGCGTTAATGCCGTGACTCAAAATTATCATGCCATCGCAACAACCAACAAATTGCAAACCTCCAGATACGTCATCGTAGGTTTTCAGACGGAAGGTTCGGGGCTCATCTCTAAGGACAATAGCCATTTTGACAAAATTAATCTAACAAATTTCCGAGTTTGTCGCTACACCGAACGTTTTCCCTACGATAACTTAAATAGCAATTATGGCCTGAATCATTACTCCACGTTATACGATATGTACTACAACTTCCGCTAACGTGCCAGCCAACACAACCGCGTATTGTCTCGTTTTGAACGATCGGGATTTTACTTACAACGCGTTGTCAAAAGCAGTTAAACAACTGTAATTTATTAAACCATTTCAGTGGCATCTTGCCTTTTAACGTAACTGGATCGTGCTCCCACCACCTAATACTATTAAGCTTATTATCGACATTCAAGGCTTTAAGACGTCAGATAAGCACTTCAGCCCAAAAGAGTTGGCCGCCTACGACGGTACCACGGTATCTCACTACGTCTTAAAATCGCCGTTTTCGTTCACTGTTTTACCACCTCCTTTACAACAACAAGCCCACTGGGTAATAACTAATCACAGTTGCATCGACTGGAATTAGGGAGTTACTCCAGCATACATGTTTCCTGCAATCTTGCGACGTCTTCTGCAGGGTGCCACCAAAGTATATGTGAAAGGTAGAGAAAAAGCAACTTTTCTACACCGCTATACCAACATCCCCATCATCGAAGTTCAAGAACAACCGGCCCTCACCCTATCACAACCCGCTTGTTTATATCATTTTGCACCAGTTTGTTATTGTGCTTTGTCTAACGTTTACCATATCTACAATCACTATATAATGGAATACAACTTTTAAATTTTTATTGTGTTTGTATTTGCATACAATATATACAGTGCTACTACATGGGTTAAACACCTACGTACTAGTGGAAAAGCATTCTACATAAATTGTGTGCCTATGTTCTGCGCACAAAACGTCTCGCAGTATTTCAGCCACAGTAAGTATCCTCCTCTGGAACCGCAACCTATCCATAGCTTCTTGTTCCCACCGTCCTCTCCGAGCTTCTCGATACGCATACGCCCACGTATGCAGATTGTACACTTGATTCTTTAAGTCATCAAACTGCACACTCTTCTTCATTTTCTTTTTTTTCTAGTGTTTCACCTCACACGTGTTCGTCCAGACCGAGACTAACCATTAAATCAATTTCCGTCTGGGAGTCGTACTGCTGCAAAAGTTTCAAAGTCCGGATGTCTATCCAGCTTAACGGTAATATTCATTTGATCTCAACCAAATCATGGAAACAACTCCGACAATTCGTGGAAATATTTCCCATATTGCTCCCATGTGTCCATGTTACAACCAGACTGTCACGATTTATTCAATAGACAATGATTTATTTTGATGCTGCACTATTTTTATACATTTTTTCTCTTTGGTGGGAGGAGGTTTTAGAGTTGGGCTTTAAAATCAAGGCCGAGTGATGGGAGGTGTTAGAGTTCGTCCTTAAAAATGCTGCGACCTTGAAAATCACCTTACTCTTCAACAACGGTTTTAAACTCAAGGCAAAATTTTTCGCTAAAGGTCATCGCCGTTTTTCATTAAATAGCTTATGAAGTCAGTGGTCTAATGGTATGATGCCTGGTGAGCTAATCGGTGCATTAAAGAGAATTCTAGACACTTCGCCTCAGGAGAACTGGGTTCGAATCCTAGTCGAGTCAATTTTTTTAATAGACAATAATTTATTTAGTAGACAATAAGAACAGGACATCCACATGACTACGCTAATACCTGCAGATCAAGCTCTTCTATTTGAACGCCGCACTGAACAATGTTACTACCGTATTTTAAAATTTTGTACATGAAAACAATGTTCTCGGTAGTTACCTCCAGGTTTTGCAACACACTCCGTATGTTGCTAACGCAGTCCCCAGGCAGGTTTGCAATACCCTTTACTATTTTTTGTTAAAACAGCTCAAATTTTTGAGATTTTAGAACTGCGAATCGCAATTCCACCAGCCCCTGCAAGTCGCACAGCCCCTCCAACGATTCTTTCGATAAGTAGACTTCACTCTGTCCCACTTCTTCAATTTTTAGTATCTTCTTTTCCTGAAGTTCCAAGAATGTATACTGTTTCCGTGCAGCTACCAGCGGAGACCACTGCTCTTCGGAGGAGGAATAGAAATAATTCGTCAGGATCCCCTGATTTTCAATTAGGGTAGCCCTATCCAACTCCTCGAACTCCACCCAATCGTTTTTGTTTCCTCTTATTTGAATCACTGGGGAAAATCCGGAGTTCGCCCTTAACCCCACACACACATACTTTGAACTGGAGTTGTTTAACTTGTACGTTGTACTATTCAGAAGCACTGGACATAACTGCACTTTATGGACTCTCGTAGTACTGCTCGCCACCGCAGCTACTTGCCGACCCTTAACTACTTCTATGGTTTTTAACAAGGCTTCCATAGCAGCATTTGAATGCTACTGCCATTACACACCCCTCTCTCTGAATTTATTTCCACATTTCAAGGTTATAGGTAAATCACAGAACAACTAGACTTGACCTTGAAGTTTAGCATTAAGCTGTGACCTTGAACATGTAGCCTTGCAAAATAGCCTTGACCTTAAACTCAAAGCCAACTGTCTATTCTAACCTACTACTGTTACATCATGTTTATTATGATCCTCAAAAAAATAGGGACCAATAATTCCAATTGAAGATATCGCGCACCATACTGTTACTTTCGGGCTGTGTAACGGCGGTTGATAAAGTTCTTGTGGATTTTCCAACGCCCAATAACGGCTGATTTGTTTATTGTTATAGCCAGATAAATTAAAATGTGCTTCATCAAACATCCATAAATTGTGGACGTCAATTTCATGTTGCAGCATCGTTTCAGCAAAACGTAGGCGAACAGGAAGATCTGTTGGTTTCAGTGCTTGGGTAATCTGGATTTTGTATGGATGGAAATTGAGATCCTTATGTAAAATTCGAGGTAAAGTAGTCCTAGATAAGCCCAAGGCCTGGCTTTGTTTTCGGTTTGAACGTTTTGGACTGCGCTCTACAGCTGCTCTAACGCGAACGATGTTATCAAGACTTCTGACACTTCTGTTTGGTCTCTTATAGTTGACATTGGTATCTGATACAGTTTCTTCAAATTTACAAACCCGCTCCTTTATGGCATGGGCAGATTGAACTCTCCCATGACGAGCAATATTGAACTGGTTTCGAAATTGCCGCTGTGCTGCGACCACACAATCATTATTTTTGTAGTACGATTTAATCACAAAAGAACGTTGTTCGCCGGACCACTGTTCCATGATTACTAAATGGCATAAACTGACAGATGATGTGTCAAACAAATCCACGCCAACCTATGCATAGTAACGAAATAATAACATTTTCAAAACTTCCCGCTCCCGTGGTCCACCTGTTACTTCCTCTTTTTGTGGAAATTCCAAATTTGTCTTCTCTAAAGCCGTAATACAGAAAATATTGTGATAGTTTTCTTTCTAGATTTCAAGTTATGGTATTTTCAACAGTATTATCTTTTTCTCCGGTACTAACAGTTCTTAAAATTGTTATATGCAACACCTAAAGATGTTGTTCCACATCTTCATGCACATTAACCAATTAGGTAAAACCTAAATACTTACCGAAAAACTGTCTGCAACCATATTGCATAAGTGCGATTTGCACTTCTGTTTTGTAATTTCAAATAGCAATGACAACCTGTGTTAAATATTTGTATTTGGCATTTTGACTTTCGTAGTTTTAATAATAACTACGATAAGATACACCGTTAAATTAATTTCAAATATGGTCTGCTCTGAATTCTGAAACTCAGATTTGGAGTGTATACTTGATACGAGTCGGATTTTTAAACAAAAACAATGTACATATGTGCTAAAACGCTTCGCCGAGTCCAGTCGGCAAAGAAAGTGCTAAATTAACAATTCGTTCAAAAGGGAAGGATTTAAAAAATCCCGGAAAGCCGACAATAAAACGATTTGACCGCCCTAGGCAAAAAGACCGTTAAGAAGCAATACGCATTTAAAGTCAGGTAAACAAATAAATCTTTATTCATGCGTCGCTGCACGTATTTATCCCGTGTAGGGACTTTTTAGAAACAGAAAAACGTCAGCCAACGAGGGGAAGGAAAGAAGAAATCCAAACGGCAAACATTACCCAAGGCGCAAAGAAAAACGAAATTATAATTCATACCGCGGCCAAGCAGAATTAGACCGACCGACCTATAATTAAAATCACGAATTTACAACAATTGCTCGACCATAATTTCTATTAGAGGTGGGCAAATTCTTAAAATGTGCGGCCCGGCCCGGCCCGGCCCGATTCACATTGACTTCAAGCCCGGCCTGGTACCACATTGATTATAAAAGCCAGGCCCGAAAAAGCCCGAAGTATATAAAGCCAGGCCAGGCCCGATCGGGCTATATAGCCTGAAGACAGAAAGCCCGCTTGGCCCGACTCGGGCCCGCTCGGCCCGACTAGGGCCCGCTTGGCTCGCGGGCCAGATTGGCCCGAAAGGCCCGAAACAAGGTAGATCATTCAGTTCGACGTTAAAAATACATATTTTTTATTTTATCAACATAAAAAAGAAATTAAAGTTCAATACAGCATTTTATTAATGATTTTATGCAGTAGACAGGTAGACACAATTACAGTGCCTTTATACGAGTATAGACAGTGGCGACAATATAACTAAGCCACACCCCCGCCGCCATATTTATGCAAATTTCTAACGGGTGTTTATTTAAATCCGTGATCAGAGTCGACTGTGATACGTGTTTTACGTTTGGCAGTACTGAAAACATTTGAGATTTGCAGGTTAAGATATATGAAGAACCAGGTGGATACCGGAGAAATTACGATAGAAAGGATTAATAGGATTCAAAGAGGAAGTATCCAACTAAAAATAAAGGGCAAAGATGAAAAAGACAGAAAAGCGTTCCGGGAACTGCTCACGGAAAAAATGAAGGACATGGCAGAAGTAGATGTTGCGCAGAGAAAGCAGAAAATAATGATTCTGGACATAGATGAGACGATGAAGGAAGAGGACGTACAAGTGATACTAACGAAAGAAATGAGTAATCTTAAAGGCACAAATGAGGTGGTACAAGTTAAGCTTTCGGAAAAGGCGAACAAAAGCGGAGTAAAGTATGCATTTATCAGCGTCCAGGAGCGAACAGCACAGCAGTTGCTACAGAAAAGAATAATAGGAGAAGGGTGGAATAGGTGGAGGATAAAAGATATAGATTCCCCACCGCGATGCTATAATTGCCACAAAGTAGGACACACGGCAAAAAAGTGCCAGACCAAAGAGAAGACAAATACATGTTATAGATGCGGAGAAGTTGGACATCAAATAAAGGACTGTGAAAATCAGCAGAAATGCTATCTATGCAACATAGAAGGACACAAGACAGAAACAATGTGCTGCCCCGAGTATAGAAACATAGTAAATGCGCTAAGAATGGATAAGAGGGCGCGATTTACAAACAGACCATAAAGACAAAAATTTTACAAATAAATCTAGGCAGGAGTAAGAGGGCCATGGACCTGCTTAGACATCAATGCGTAGAACAGGATATAGACGTTGCTATTGTAGCGGAACCCAACAAAAGAATGGCAGAATATAGCAAAAAATGGATATCTGGAAAACAAACAGATGCAGCTATATACTTACCGCATGTAAGAATAAAGGTACACGCAACAGGCAACGGAGACGGATACTCCTGGATAGAGAGCGAGGATATGCTTATATATGCGTGCTATATATCACCTACCAAGAAAGAAGACGAACTACAGATGTTCTTAGCACAGCTAGCAAGGGATATAAGAAAACACAACAACAAGAAGATCATAGTCGGGGGAGATTTTAATGCCAAGGCACACTGCTGGGGTTCGCCGATCGAAGACCGGAAAGGAATTGTCCTGGCCGAATGGGCAAGTGCGATGGATTATGTTATACTTAATGACGGAAAGACGCCGACTTTCAATAGAAATGGGGCGACATCTTACATAGACATTACCATGTGCACAAAGGATATAGCCAGGTGTGTGAACAAGTGGTGCGTGAGTGATGAAGAAAACTTAAGCGACCATAATAATATATATATAGAACTAACATGGTCTATGAACCGAATACAAAAGAGGAACCGGAAGGGCTGGGTATATAAAGAAATCAGGAAAGAAGAGTTACTAAAGCAAATACAAAAAGCTATAACCAACAAAGAGCTGGTACATACGACAGAACAACTGAGGGACATAATGGAAACTGCATGTAATCTAGCTTTAACTAAGAAAGGTAGCTACAAAAATAAATTTAAGACAGCATATTGGTGGTCGGAAGAGATCAAACTCTTACGAGAAAACAGTGTAAAAGCCAAAATAGAACTAACGAGGGCGAATAAAAAGAAGACCCAAAGCGATAGCATAAAGCAACAATTGCAACAATGTTATAGAGATTGCCGCTCAGCACTGAAGAGAGCTATAAAAAAGGCAAAAAGAAGTGCCTGGAATGACCTCTGCGAAGACATAGAGACCGAAGTATGGGGCACCGGATACAAAATAGCTACTGGAAAAATTGGACTGCGTACGCCCATAACACTAACAGATGAAGAACAACTGGAGATAGCAAAAACCCTGTTCCCGAAACATCGAATTAGGACTAGAACTGAAGTAGACGTAAGAACCGAAGACATAAAGCTCTGTACAATAGAAGACATAAAAGCTGCAGGACGGACCCTAAAGACAGGCAAAGCGGCTGGGCCGGATGGGATTCCACCCGAAGTGGTAAAAGCGGTGGCGGAACAAAATCCAGAGATCCTAAAAGAAACTATAAATAAGCTTATTACCATAGGACACTTCCCGAAAGAATGGAAGCGAGCCATACTTGTGTTGATAGAAAAACCAGGAAATAGTGATATTAAGACCTACAGACCCATATGCCTTATCAACACAGTGGGGAAGTTATTCGAAAAGATAGTAAACGAAAGATTACAAATTGAGTTAGAGAATAAACAGGCCATAGACAGTGCACAATATGGGTTCAGAAAGGGACGATCTACAATGGATGCAGTAGCCAAAGTGCAAGCGATTGCAGAAACGGAGCGCAGGTACCCTAACAACAAGTTTGTAGTCTTGGTCGCACTAGACGTCAAAAACGCCTTCAACTCAGCGCCCTGGCAGGGGATCATGGAAGAGATCAAAAGACTAGAAATCTCGCCGTATCTGGTCAGAATACTGGACAGTTACCTACATGACAGGAAGATTATGATAGGAGAGGAGAGGGAACTGGAGATGACATGTGGCGTACCGCAGGGGTCAGTACTCGGACCGACACTCTGGAATGTGTACTACAATGGAGTATTAAAACTAGAAATGCCAGAAGATACAACAACGATAGGGTACGCAGACGACCTGGCGGTGGTAGTACGCGGGTATAACAAGGACGAGATAGAAAATAGAATAGAATGGGCAATAGACAGAATAAATAGGTGGTTGTAAAGAAAGGGCCTGCAGCTAGCACATGCAAAGACGGAAGCGGTCATTTTGGCGGGAAGATACACACTGAAGTCAGTAACAGTAAGAACAGACGGGATGGAAATAAGCAGCAGAAGAGAGCTAACGTATCTGGGCATAACATTCGGGCACAATATGAACATGGGGGCTCATATCGTAAAGGTAAAGCAGAAGGCGGACAGAGCGTTAACAGCACTGAGCAGATTGATGCCAAATGTAAAAGGTCCAAGAGAGGGAAAAAGAAAAGTACTATGCAGTGTAGCACAATCAATTATTTTATATGGAGCGCCAGCATGGAAAGAATGGGCTACGGTGGAAAAATACAAGAAAAAGTTGGAACGAGTGCAAAGAAAGGCGGCAATTCGAATATCCAGCTCCTACAGGACAGTGGCTACAAAGGCAATACAAGTTGTAGCGGGGGTTATTCCAATACATTTGTTAGCGCAGGAAAGAAGCTACGAGAAACATGCGAACACCAAAACAAAAAATGTAGAAGCCCGTGACCGGACTTTGGCAAAATGGCAAAAAGAATGGGAGGAAGAGACACTAACCTCACAGTGGACCAAGAGGTTAATACCAGATGTGACCCCATGGGTAAACAGGAAACACGGACAGATAGAATACTACACCACTCAGTTTCTTACAGGGCATGGGTGCTTTGATACCTACCTGTATAGATTTAAGATTGTAGAAAATGAGAGATGCAGATACTGCGAAGGCAGGACCACCCCTGAACATACCTTAATGATATGCAGAAGATGGACCGACATAAGGGACAGAATGAACTCAAAGCTAGGAAAGGAGGTGACCCTAGATAATATAATCGACCTTATGCTAGAAGAGGAGGCTAAATGGGATGAAATTGGTAAAGCAATTAGAGAAATACTCAAAACAAAAGAAATGGAAGAAAGAGAATAACAGAAGGAAAAGAACGTAGTGAAGAATGCTAACAGGCGATACCACTACGATTATTGATTCGAGGAGGGGTTTTAGCAGGTAACAATCCTGCACTCTTGGGAGAAACCCCAAGGTCTTACGAAGATTTCCCCTCCTCAACAAAAAAAAAAAAAAGTTAAGATTTGCGTCAGTTTGTGTCAAAACTGACGCAAAACCGAACCTGCTAACCTCGAATTTGACATAGACTGACAATACACTTCAGTACTGCCAAAAGTATAACACGAATCACAGGTGATTTAGCATAAACATGGCGGCTAAAACCACGTGATCTAGGGAGCCAATCAAAAATAGGACACCCCATTGTCGCCACTGTCTATATAAAGGCACTGTAGACACAATAACAAACGGTTCTAATACTCACATGGAACATAGGTTTATGTTATTATTTATTAACTACAGTACATATTAATAGTAAAAATATAATTTAAAAAAAGAAAAAAAAAGAAAAAACCTTAATACCTACTTATTTAATGGCTGAAAATGTTACTATTGAATTTTAAAAACAATAACTTTGAAACAATATGGGGGCTTAGTTGACTTCGCCTTTTCTCCAAAGTACGACCAGCCAAAGAAAATGTTCGTTCACTTGGAGTCGACGTTGCTGGTATTGACAGTGTATTCTGTGCAATTTTTGCCAAGCACGGAAATCTTTTTTGCTCGTTTTTCCAAAACTCTAATATATCAAAATTCGATTCACCAATAATGGGAATTTTATAATTCAAATAGTTATTAAATTCATTTTCGGCAGTTAAACTACTTATTTCCGTGATGTCAGTATCAAAAAACTGACTTACCTTTTCTTGACAAAAATGCGAACTTGTGTTAATATTTTCTGCAAGAACAGAATTATTTTGATACTCTTGTATCTCAGGTGCGGTTTCATTATTATATAGGTATTTACCAAGTTATATACTTCATTTGCTTCAACATCGTCAAGCATTTTGGAAAATTTTTGTGATTGAATGCTTGGGCCACCCGGCCCGGCCCGGCCCGACCCGACCCGGCCTGGCCCGGTTAACCAAAGTTTAGATCGGCCCGGCCCGGCCAGACTGACGCAAGCAAAGTCAGGCCCGGTCCGGCCCGAACCTGGCCGGGCCGGGCCGGGCCTCGGACTTCTGGCCTAAATGCCCACCTCTAATTTCTATGAAGCTGAAGCAGTCTAATAAAAGTTCGAGAGCAGAACCATCATAAAAAACCCACGTCGGAAAACAACAGCAAACCGGCAAATATCCTTTTCCAGGATTCCTGATCTTTTAATTAACTTTTACCAACGGCAGTACAAAGCACTGAACAACAGTTGTAGTTGGTGATGTAGAAACAATGACAAAACAGATATATGTGTTTTGTGTTTGCTATCACATACCATGGAATCGTGCACAGACATAGTTAATAGCATTTTTTGAATGGATATATAAGTCTGACTTAAATTAGCCATTCCGCTTAGTAACCATAATTATATCTTACGTTACCGCTTCTGTTAGAGAATTTGTCTTATTTGATGACGGAACATCAACAGTCATACGTAAACTTGTTGATTTAGCACCCTTTAGATGGAAACAGGCCAGTGGGTAGAGTGCTTCCGGAAATGTTGAAGAAATTTAAGCACACTGGTCCATAAATACCACCACTAAATTAATTATTTTTTATTGCACTTCAACATTTTGTAAGTTTGCTATATGTTTTGTATAATCGATTACCTTTAATTTGATACCGAACAAGATCGTGTTTGGTTTTTTTAATAAATAAAATAAGGTCCGCCATTTTGGATTCAATGACGGTTAATTTTCACTTCATTTTATTAGATTATAACTTGCAGTATAGACAGTAATCGCCAAACAGTTGGCATCAAATGGGAAACACCTTTATTTTGGGTTTTTTTGGAAAATGAAGACCCTGGCGATCGGAGGTTGTTGAAAAACGTTACAAATGGAGTACACAAAAGTTTTCACGAGACTTCCGTTATCTGTCAAATTTTAGATTTTATGAAAAATAATTGCAAAGATTGCGTTTGCTAGCCAAGATAGAGAAAAAAATTACAGAAAATTTCTTTAAAATGGGCTTTTTTATCTAAATACAATATTATGTCTCAAAATTTTGAAAAAAAATTATAAATGTTTAGAACACTGGATAAAGAAAAATCTCATTACAAATTATTTTTTGTAAAAGTTAAAGTTAGCTCAAAGTAACACGCTAAAAAATGTCATTGAAATCTTAATTAATTTTCGGAAAATAGCCCTTTTTTGGATTTTGACAATTTCGAACAACGCCATTTTCTAACCAAGTATAAATAACTCGGTTTTCAAAGAAGCACAAATTATTGCCCTAAAAGGTTTTTTGAAAAATCAAAAATAATTTTTTTTCGATGCCGAATTTTTGGCGGTCACTGTATATGAGCGATATAGATCATGAAAATAGACATTCTGGATTTTAAAACGTACTTACTTTATTTGTATTTTAAAATAATACGTTCTGCCCAAATAGCCCTTCCCTCGCTGGTTCCAGCATAAGGATCAAAATGAGACCAGGCCTAATACTAAATCACAAGTAAGCACGAGATATAAACAAATGTAAAAGGTGTCAAATTTAGAATGACCCCATTTTAGCAGGTAATAAAGATAACATGGAAAAATTCTACATTTTTTTTGTTGGAAATTAAAGAATGGATATTCAAGTTCTATTATTATTTATTTTTAACTATAAAACTTAAAAATTACATCTACCAGATGACCTCCATTGCGAATGATGCATATCTGCGTGCACGTGCGATGCAATCATGAGCCCATTACACTCTGACACATTTCAGCCGGTATGTCAGCAATAACTTGCCGTGTGTTATTTTTTAACTCTTCCAGAGTGGTACACTTTTTATTTAAGATAGCCCCACAAAAAGTAATCTGGATCCGACAAATCAGGAGAGCGCTCAGGCCGCGACTTATCTTCACGTTGAGATATCAGACGACTTGGAAACATCCCTCACAGAATTCCCATAGATAAATTTGATACATGGGGCCTTGCAGCATCTTGTTGAAACCATGTAACAGCTAGTGGTAACTGGAGTTGATTGATGGCATCCACTAAAAACGTTTGCAACATTGCCACATGTCGTTCACTGTTAACGACTACTGGAATTTCCATTTGATCGAAAGAATATGGGCCCAAGATTCCAGCTGAGCAGATGCCGCACCAGATAGTTACCTTTTGAGAATGCAGCTCTTGTTCGAATATAATGTGGGGATTTTCAACAGACCACTAACGTAAATTTCTTATTTCTCTCGCGATGGAGTTAAAAATGTGATTGGTCGCTCATAATAATTTTATCATTCCCTTCTTCAAAAATCCAGCGACAGAATTCTAAACGTGTGTTTCGGTCAATCAGAAGAAGTTTTTGGGCTTTCTTCCACTTATAAAGACGAAACTGTAAATCTTTCTTTAATATTGTTCTAATGGACTCGTGTGAAATTCCTATTTGTTGGGATAAGCGACGCAAGGACAACAATACATTCGAATTTTCTTCAATTGAATTTCTAACTTGTAAGGTATTCCCTCCGTTCTTGCTTGCTTTACCTTCTCCAAAAGTTTAACATCTTCATCGGATCTCCTATGGCGATAGTTCGTGACCCATCTTCTAATTGTCTTGCGAGATGGAGTCACTGCAACATTAAATTCTTGCCGGAACTGTCGCTCTGTTTGAATAATTGAAGCAGTTTTTAAAACGTGTTCTGCATAAAATATTCTTTGAGCGGTTGGCTAGCGCTCCATATCTAACAAAACTTGAGATGTGAAAAAACATTTGATAATCATTACAACTTGATTTTCAAAATTTTTGTAATTAACGATTCAAATAGGATCACTCTAAATTTGACACCCTTTAGTTAGAACATCCACTATTATATTATAGGTGTGCTATTTATGCTGACAGCAATTGCTAGCTAAATTTAGTATTGTTGTAATTTAAAAATAATTACAACAAAACTTAACAACTTCAAAACAATTCTCGCGATTGGTTTGGCCGTAAATAAATATTCCGCAATCTTAATTTTTACCATATCCACCACAGGATTCGGTGATTTGAGCTTTGTCGGCGTTTTGTCCAAGCCAACTAATTCAGCTTTTGGGCATTTTCGGCGATATATCCCCTCACAGGATTCGACGTTTTGTCCACGCTAACTAATTCGGCGATTTGTCCATTTTCGGCGATATGTCCACCGACAGAATTCGGTGTTTTGGGCATTTTCGGCGCTTTGTCCACGCTAACTAATTCGGCGATTTGTCCATTTTCGGCAATATGTCCTCCGACAGAATTCGGCGTTTTGGGCATTTTCGGCGTTTCGTCCACGGCAACTAATTCGGCGACTTGTCCGTTTTCGGCGATATGTTCACTGACTACATTCGGCGTTTTGGGCATTTTCGGTGTTTTGTCCACACTAACTAATTCGGCGATTTGTCCATTTTCGGTGATATGTCCACCGACAGAATTCGGAGTTTTGGGCATTTTCGGCGTTTTGTCCACGGCAACTAATTCGGCGATTTGTCCATTTTCGGCGATATGTCCACCGACACAAATCGGTGTTTTGAACAAAATTAAGCGACACCAAGTTTCCGATCAATGTGGTGTCACTTTACACGGTTCGGCAGTTTGTCCATTTTCGGCCATATGTCCACCGGGTCTTGGACACAACGCCCACTGGTCACAACGTCCACCACCTAGTATGGCCGCCATGTTGGACACAACGTCCACTTTCAAATTTGGTCACAACGTCCACCTTGGACACAACGTCCACCGCCATAACGCCCACTCTGGTCACAACGTCCACCTTCGCATTTGGTCACAACGTCCACCTTGGACACAACGTCCACCGCCATAACGCCCACTCTGGTCACAACGTCCACCGACGCCTCTTGAGAATAACAGTTTGCGGCGTCGGTCGTAACGTCCACTCTGGACACAACGTCCACCGCCATATCGCCCACTCTGGTCACAACGTCCACTTTCAAATTTGGTCACAACGTCCACCTTGGACACAACGTCCACCGCCATAACGCCCACTCTGGTCACAACGTCCACCTTCGCATTTGGTCACAACGTCCACCTTGAACACAACGTCCACTGCCATATCGCCCACTCTGGTCACAACGTCCACCTTCAAATTTGGTCACAACGTCCACCTTGGACACAACGTCCACCGCCATATCGCCCACTCTGGTCACAACGTCCACTTTCAAATTTGGTCACAACGTCCACCTTGGACACAACGTCCACCGCCATAACGCCCACTCTGGTCACAACGTCCACCTTCGCATTTGGTCATAACGTCCAACTTGGACACAACGCCCACTTTTGTTTTACTGGTTATTTATTAATAAATTTTTAACTGCTTTCGTTAATGCTTTTTGAGTGGACTAATGTTCTTTAGAATTAAAAAAAATTTGGTTTTAGGCTATTTTATGTATTTTTTTAACCAATTTATAGTTTCAACTATTTCCTCCCCATTCTTGACGATTTTGGTCCTATTTTCTGCTGGATTTTTGTTCTACTAAGTACAAATCCCCTATTTGCTTTTAGTGTTTTACCACATACTTTAGAATATTTTAATGCTTATAGTACTGTAGTTTCTTTATGTTACCTAGGGTCTCTAAATGACATTGACAAATTAGGCAGCTCTGTTAGTTAACTGGGTCAGATAGAGGACCTTTAGGGCCGATTTTAGATATTTGCGGACCCTAGACGAGAGAGTCAAACATGGGGTTTAGTGGTGGCATGATTTTAAATGACAGCGCCGCCCATTTCACTTTCACCAAACATATATTACACGTGAATTCCCGAAGCATAAAGATAAAAGCCAGCTGAAGAAAATACATATATTTTTCCACGATTGGGAGTAAAAATCAGTTTCTAGATTGGTTATAAAAATTGTGGCAGAATTTTCATTTTAAAGCATATATTCATTATAAAGAATATATATAAGATGTAAGTTGTTATAATACAATTCAAAATCCTACTAAATATTGCAGTATAATTCCAATTGACTGTAACGCTTTATGAAAATAATTGTTTCTACTATAGGTCGTGGAAAAAATAATATATACAAGGCAGGAGTGAACGCCATTTTTCCCTCTGTGTATTTGTAGCCCGGGGGCTTCGCCCTTCTGCTTTAAACTTACACTTCGAACAAAATCACGCTTTACTTTTTTTTGTATAATGTACTACGTAATTGTTTAAAAAAGTCATTTTAATAGGAACAGTACTAAAAAATCTAAATGGGTTTATGCCGAACTTCCCTCGCGCGAATTAGATCAATTTACAAATTTTTAAAAATGTATCCCGCTGGGGTTTGAACCCGCCGCATCTGCATAGCGATCGACTGCATCGAAAAGTCGAACTGCGCCATTGAGCCTAATTGAAATGAGTGCGACGCGCGCCTCTATTTAAAGGAACGGTCTTATTGTTGAAATGTTTTGACCCATTTGTGACATTATCCTGTATCTGTTGAGTCCTATTTTCGCCAAGTGTAAAACCTGACCCATGTGAAAATTATTACTTTCTTCTATTTCAAAATTAATAATGTGTATGCAAAATATCATCTTCCTCCGACAAATAGTTTTTGAGTTATACCGCCGACAGACAGATGGAATTGAGAAAACCTGTTTTTCGTCATTTAGAGACCCTGAAACCTGCAGATCTGAAGAAATCTCGGAAGGTGATTTTTTCGTGATTACAATACTTCCTTCGTCTTTCAGACGATCGAAGTAAAAAGTAACAAAATGAAAATAAATTACAAGTAATAAACAATACCTAACTAATAAAGGAAATATAGTTTTTTTTTCTAGAATTTAATTCAGTGAAATCGTTTAATATCTCGTCATAATTCAAAGACCGCATTGCTTCTGCTTCTATCTGAATTGTGGATAACGTTAACGCTCTATCCAATACAGTTTGGTAAATATAATTTTTAAGTTTTAAAAGTGAGACATATTTTTCTAGAAGGATTACTAATCGACATAGTAAAATATACTCTTAAAACATTTCTATATTGGGAAGTTTAGAAATAATAATATTTTTTATTATAAATTTTACATCTCATAAGGCGAGTTTAACGAATTCCTCGTAGGGCTGTCAATATTCTGAAATTCTTAAGATTGACATCCCGAATCTAAAAAGATTCAAATCCCTAAGATTCTAATTTTCGAATCTGAATATAAAATTCGAATTTGAACCTCTGTAATACGTAACACCTAATGTGATTTGAATCTGAGCTCAAGATTCGAATCTCAACATAATATTCGAACCTGCGAATCTGAACAAAGAAATTGCGTCTTCCAATCTAAATACATTTCGATGATGGGCTGTCGGTATCAGAAATTTATAAGATTCGAATACCGAATCTGTGTGAATTAGCAGCCTTACGAGTAACGTTGTGGCTCCCGGGATATAAAGTAAATATTAAAACAATAAATGTACCTATTATAAAAGTAGAAATAGTCTAGTTAATAAAGTTTATTGATATGAAAGTAAAGTAATTGTTTTAAATACAAACAAAACCATTTTTAATCATTTATTTTACACTACCTACCTATATAACTAAGTACTACAGCCATTAACAATATGGGATTAACCCAAAACCTTTGATTGTGTGAGTCACACAATTTTAATTGGTACGATAGAAATGTATGATATTTGTGGAATTGCTTTGGAGTACTTCCGATTTACATATGACCTCTCAAAAAGTAATTGTGCGATATCAAGATGGAGACGGGCATATTAAGAAGATTACATCAAAATATAAATTAATTACGTGTGGCGTAATAGAAGGCTATATGCTGGGGAATATTATTTTTACATTATACAGGGTGTTGTGAAAATGTAACGCTATTAAGGAGCGCTTCCTGAGTAGGAATAAATAATTAAACAAATTGTATAATATTTTTTGAAGATATGGGAGTCCAAAATTTTATGATTATATTCTTTAATATATTCAGTATTAGGATAGCAAAACATTGCAGACTTAAACCTAATGATACGATTCTTGAAAGTAAGTTGATATTTCTGAAAATTTGCATGGTACGGCAATTTTACATTTTGAACAACTTTCCTTGGTGATATTTTGACGTATTTCGAACAGAAAAGTTACTGTACTTAAATAAAAATTGTTTTTATCTAGCATTCATGAGAGCACATGAAGATAAGTCCAACATTTTAGTATTAACATTTCTACTCAGAATTTTACAAGGAATATCTACATGTGTGGTTTCTCGCCATTTTAGATACATATTGTGTTAGGCGAAATAATAGTATATTATGTTATTAGGGGCAAAAGTTATATTTTATGTGGCGAGGCTGGACGGGTTATCTGCCGAGCTTGCAAGCCACATAAAAATACTTTTGCTCCGAATAACATAAGTATTTTTTCTTCAAACGTTTTTATAACAAATTATCTACTACTTTGTGAACAAAATTCGAAAAAAATTACTTGATCTCGTCAGCGGCAGATAATATTATCTGCCGCTGACGAGCGGCAGATAAAGTCGTCAGCGGCAGATAAAGTTATTATCTGCCGCTTGGCAATAAAGTGACAGTTTAGCATCATCAATCCAGCAGTATAATGCCATATTTTACTGCCGTTTGAAGAAAAAAAATATTATTGCCTGCATTTGTCACTTTATTGCACGCTTCTGTCAAACTATTTATTAAATTTGGTGAGATTTTAATTTAAAACAACCATGCACAGACCGCGGCCCACGGGCCGCATGCGGCCCGTCGACACTTTGTGCGCGGCCCCCGTCCTCGACATTCTTTGAAAAATAATTTTGAAATTCCGGAATTACGAAATGCTGATTGGTTAAGTGATTTGTCATTCATGGTTGATATTATGAATCATTTAAATATGTTAAATACAAGGCTTCAAAGTAAAAATCAACTGGCTTCCCAATGATATAGCTCTGTGCTAGCATTCCAGTGCAAATTAAAGTTGCCTCAGTGCAGATGTTTCCCACATTTATCGATAACGCACTCAAATGTACTAGTTTATTCGGGTCAACGTATATATGCGAGCAAACATTTTCAATAATGAATACTAATAAATGTAAGAACAGCAATCGTCCTAACAACGAAAATCTCGAAGCCATTTTGCCCTTAGCCACGACTAAAGTGACCCCCAACATACCAAAAATAGTGTCTTCTACACAATGTCTGTCGTGTATCCAACTAAGAATAAAATGCATTCTTAGTTAGATACATGACTGTAATATACATGACCATAACAAATGTTTGTAATCTAAAATTTTCAATTTTACTATTGTATTGGCAACTGACACATTTTGTATTATTATTATGACATTGATACTCATGAGGTTGAGTGGATTCAAATTTTAAAAGAAGTCGAAAATAAATAATTATTCATAGACCATAACATTGTTTCATTGGCCCTCCGTTAGTTGGCAGAAAGATATGCAGCCCGCAAGTAGAAAAAGTCTGTGCATCCATGATTTAAAACAACGAAAGTATACCTAACATGATTTTTAATGAATTTTCAATTTGAAATTACGTTGACGTTTTCTAATCCCTTTTAGCATAAATATATGGTAGCCGAAAGAATTATGTATAGAACTCGTATTTAAAGCTTCTTTTTCGACGTGTGAGATTTCATCCTAAATCCGTTTGAAGTTGATTTATTATCGGTAACTATGGATCATTTTTGAAAACACAAAAAGTTAATAAGTACGATCATAACGAAAATGAAGTGCACTCTTCAAACACTTAATTATTAGAGGACAAGTACGTAAAATCTAAAATGTTATCTACTTAAGCTGGGATTGGTATTTTTTAAGACACCATTGAAATTGAGTGCAAAATAGAAGAACTGAGGACATTTAAAATGTATAATTGTGAACAATTTTCATTCATGGATTTAAGTTTGTCGTGGGTACTTTTTATCTGACCTTTCCAGGAATGAAGCAAGCCTTCCATTAAATACAGTACAAATTTGAGAACATTCAGTCATATTCTAAATGTCTTGTAAATGCCCCATAAACACGATTTTATGGAACCGAGGGTTTAAAAACTTGTGAATAGTATGTACACCTTTGCATTTAAATCGAATTGATATGAGTTGGTGGAATTGAATTAAATTATCTGAATTGACCGAATTGCGTTGAATTTATTAAATTGCGTTGAATTGACTTTAGAATTAGCTGAATTGAATTGGAATTATTTACAGTGAATTGATTTACTTTTCGAAAACACTGCATTGAATTAGAATTTTGAACTCTAGTTTTTAGTTTAATTAAATATTTGTACCTTCATACTAATTAGTTCCCAAGTTTTCGTCAATTCTATATTTGTGAATTAGTTCTCACGCTATTTATGCTGTTACTAAAATTATTCATAACCAAGTTCAATGCACTTCCTTTATTTACAACGTTGGTCGGACTTAAGTTGGGGGTGCAGCAGTGTTAAAATTGTAATAAAATGTTTTCCGATTTTTGCACCAAATCCGTGGGAAACGAAAATCTGGATTTCTGTAAGAAAAATACTTACCTGATTAGTTTCATTGGTCATTCACGAATCCCCACTTGGCTCCCGAATAGAGCAAAAAAAATGTATGCGTGTATGGATATATTAATTCAAATTCATGAATTGAATTCAAATTCATGAAAACGCGCCCTGAGATTTGAGATCAAGTGGTTAGGTACAATTGATGATAACCAAGTTTTATTAATTGCAATGATATCTAAATTTTGTTCGAATATAACATCTTTTAAATTAAACATTTTTAAAACTAAAGATGATCGGATGATTCACAAAGAAACAAACATACGTCGAAAAACAAGAATGTTTTACTCTGAATCGTCCTTTCAGTGAAATGTAAATGTATAATTTAAAATGGTTAAAAGATCAGTTATCTACGGCATTGGGCTAATTACTATATATATGATAATTACTTATAAATGTGTGGCGTGCAAATTTTACTCTCCGATGATCTACCCGCGGTGCGTCTAAAAGTGCGATGCCCTTTCAAGTAAGGGTTTGTAATACTGTAATTTTATTGCGGTTATGTAAGAGGATTAAAAGTAGTTTCAAAGGCGGTTTTCGACAGTGTTGGGATTATTTAAAAATTGTATGTCGGCATTTCTACAAATTAAAGATATTTGGCAGGTTTAAGTACACTCTGATGGTGTGAACGAAAGATGTCCTCACCGAATAACTCTTAATCTGCTTCCGTTTCATCATAAAAACGTCAGGTGAGTGGTATTTATTAACTACAGGATGAGTCGATCGTACGGGAAACTTCGATTGCGCCGTTAAATATATTGAACTGAACTAAGCGCTACATTATACAGGGTGTCAGGAAAGTCAACCCTGTCACTTCTGGAGATGCTAGGGGAAGCGATAGAGTCGAAAAGTCCTAATCCATTTTAGACTTAGATGCATAGTTTTCGTAAAAACGAATGTTGAAAATAAAAAAGAACAGTTGAGAACTACTGTACTTTGCCTTAAATTGGAGGCTTGGCCCAGTGTCTTAAGGTAGGCTGCGAAAACAATTGTTAAGTACGCCGTCTACGTACATAATTTAGAACACTTTTTAAACGCAGTTTGATAATTTTAAATACAACAATAATAAAGACAAAATATCGACGTACTGCAGACCCAACATCACCAGAACACCATACACAAAAAACATATTAGCATACTTGTTAAGGACTTTATAAACTTTTGCCTCCTCTCTTGCATTCTGAATTCATACTGTGCGCAGTAGACTGCCGGGCGGGCTTCCGATTCTAAAAACTCACTTACAAATCCGTCTGTCACCGAGACAGCACGCGAAAAGGTCCGCTCTGCGAAAGTAATTATTGTTCACATGTTTAAATGTTAAACTGTTCGTGTAAATTTATAGCAAATAAATTACCTACTTTGCTTTCAACGAGTGTATAATTCAGTGAAGAAATAAAATCAATACAGTCCATTAACGTCCAAGGCGAGCTAGCAATCAGAAATTTTCCAAATAACGGAAAACTGAGAGGCTCCCAACAATACTCCTGCACGGTGTACATTTTTACTACAAATGGAAATCAAAGTTCAGTTTGAAAAATTATTTGGCACTATACAGGGTGGACCATTTTTGAAGCGTCGCATTCAACTTCATTTTTTGAAATGGAACTCCCTGTATAATTTACATATTCGAATTTTTCTATTTTTTAAGCTTTATAAATACGTTCAATTTTTGAAATTCGCTTCAGAGTTCTGGATCTATTCGATTTTTTACTACAAACAATTGCTTTCAATGGCACACTGGGTATGTATGGATGAGATATGAATTGACCTACATACAAAACCAAATTAATGTTTGAATTCCAGAATGAATTGGGAATTTGCGCTAGCGCAAAAGATTCAAAGTTATCGATAATTTGCACTAGTTCAAAACTATCCATGTCATTCATATGTGATTGGTTAAAATTTTTAAATTCTAGATCTCTAATTGGTCGTTTCGAGGGAAATAGTCAACAGTAATATACCAAGTTCATTAAAATAGTCTATTAAATTTTGACTTTTTCTGTCAGAATGTTTTGCTAAAAAATTTGTCAAGTAAATTTGCCGCTGAACAAGAATGATGTGTAACGCAAACCAATGAATCTTTAGGTATATTTAGTATTATACTATGACCCATATGCTTCATATACCGATTTATATGAGAAATGAGCTGGAAATACATACACTAGACAAAAACCAGCAGAAAAGAGAGACAAAATCGTCAAGCATGGGAAGGAAATAGTTGAAACTATACATTGATTACAAAAATACATAAAATAGCCTAAAACCAATTTTCTAGAAAACATTAGTCCACTCAAAAAGCATTAACGAAGACAGTTAAAAATGTATTAATAAATAACCAGTAAAACAAAAGTGGGCGTTGTGTCCAAGGTGGACGTTATGACCAAATGCGAAGGTGGACGTTGTGACCAGAGTGGGCGTTATGGCGGTGGACGTTGTGTCCAAGGTGGACGTTGTGACCAAATTTGAAAGTGGACGTTGTGACCAGAGTGGGCGTTATGGCGGTGGACGTTGTGTCCAAGGTGGACGTTGTGACCAAATATGAAAGTGGACGTTGTGACCAGAGTGGGCGTTATGGCGGTGGACGTTGTGTCCAAGGTGGACGTTGTGACCAAATGCGAAGGTGGGCGTTGTGACCAGAGTGGGCGTTATGGCGGTGGGCGTTGTGTCCAAGGTGGACGTTGTGACCAAATTTGAAAGTGGACGTTGTGACCAGAGTGGGCGATATGGCGGTGGACGTTGTGTCCAGAATGGACGTTACGACCGACGCCGTAAACTGTTATTCCCAAGAGGCGTCGGTGGACGTTGTGACCAGAGTGGGCGTTATGGCGGTGGACGTTGTGTCCAAGGTGGACGTTGTGACCAAATGCGAAGGTGGACGTTGTGACCAGAGTGGGCGTTATGGCGGTGGACGTTGTGTCCAAGGTGGACGTTGTGACCAAATTTGAAAGTGGACGTTGTGTCCAACATGGCGGCCATACTAGGTGGTGGACGTTGTGACCAGTGGGCGTTGTGTCCAGGTCCCTGTCCACCGACAGAATTCGGCGTTTTGGTCATTTTCGGCGTTTTGTCCACGTTAAATAATTCGGCGTTTTGTCCATTTTCGGTGATATGTCCACCGACAGATTTCGGCGTTTTGGGCATTTTCAGAGTTTTGTCCACGGTAACTATTTCGGCGATTTGTCCATTTTCGGCGATTTGTCTACCGACAGCATTCGGCGTTTTGAGCATTTTCGGCCTTTTGTCGACGCTAATGAATTCGGCGTTTTGGGCACGATTCGGCGATTTGGGCATTAAAATAAAATTCGGCGTTTTGTCCATTCGGCGATATGTCCTAGACCCAATCCTACTTCATCAACAAAAGAAATTGCTAGTGTTTCAGGAATTAGTCATCAGTATGTTTGGAGAATTTTAAAGAAACATGAATTTCATTAATTTAAATAGCAACTACACCAACATCTTTATGACAATGATGATCCAAGACGTTTTGATTTTTGTAATTGGTTATTACAGAATCAAAACAATGTTAATAATTTTCATTATACAATTCTCTAGTCCGATGAAATACGTTTTACGAATAATAAAATGTTCAACAGGAGTAACCTTAGATACTGGGCACGTGAAAATTCGAGATTGGTTCGCCAAGGTAATTTTCAAGAAAGATTTGGGTTTAACTGCTGGCTGGATAATTTGGGTATGCGAATAGTAGGCCAATTTTTCTTTTGAAGACTAATTAACTACCGACCGCTACCTTGGTCTTTTTCAGAATCAAATAGAAGAGGGTTTAGATGAATTGCCATTAAATGTAAGGAACCAGATGTATTTTCAGCCCGCCCATAATGCTGGAATAGTTGGTCAATACTTAAATAACAGATTCGGCGATCACTGAATAGGAACCAATAGACCTGTTATGTGGCTAGCAAGGTCACCTGACTTAACCGTGTTAAACCTTTTGTGTTTTTTCACTTAAAAAATATTGCTTACTCAACACCACCAACAACTTTACAGGATTTACAAAATCGAGTCATAGCGGCAATAGCTACTATAACTCATCAGCAACTTCATAACATTATGCGAGAAGTAATACAAAGAGCCAGGTTATGTCAAGACGCTGATGGTGGCCATTTTGAGCAACACACATAAGTTTTGCGATACGATTCCAGATTAAGAAGTTGGAATTTCTCATTTTTTTCTAAATGATACTGTTTTTGAAATAATTTTTTTTTCAGTTTCAATAAATGATTCAGATGTTACTTTTATTCTAATTTAATTTAAATTTAAACAAAAACCTGACAACCAAAAGGTCCCCTATGATACATCTATAAACTCAGAATTTAGAGAAAAATTAAATTATGTAAAACTATACAGGGTCTTCCATTTGAAATAGAAAAGTTAAGGTAATTTCTGGTTAAACCGGAAATGGAATTTTTATTAAAAGTGTACATGTTGACACACTTTATTCTCAAAAAACACCGTACTAAATTTCATAAAGATATATATAAAAATGCAACCGATATTTGGGGTCTACCAGAATCCAGTTACACCCGGTATGCATCTTTTCAGTGTATTCGTAGTTTATTTAGCATTTCGTTAAATAGAAATAGGTTGTAAGTGTTTATAGTTTATATTTTGTTGCAGAAAAATATTCTGTATACGGTAGAATTAGAATAAGAGAATATTAGTGTATATACACGCAATGCAAAAAAGTAACTCTATCATTTGCTACTTAAACTACCACGTCCGTTATAACAGAATTACTATAATTACTGTCGACCAATAATGCTGCGGCACTACAGCCGTTTTTATAGACAGCACATAATTCACAACGTGTCTTTTGTCCAGTCCATAATATGGAGAGTGTCCGGTTTTATCTTTATTTCCAAAGTAAGAAAATATCAATTATTGCTAAATAAAAGGGCGTGTTCGAAGGTTCCTTAATTTTTGCAAACGTATTTCATTTAATACCGATATTAATTGTAGACTGATTTGTTGACCGGTACATTTTCTGTTCGTTGGAACTAATTATGTTTCAATTAATTTAATTTAGCTCGAACACGTGCAAAGGCAATGCTTTTAATTAAATAATTGCAATTTATAAGTTTTATAAAATTTCTCGCTGAAAGACAAAATTAATGTTTGATTGTGTACGAATCCAGCAATAGCATTAAATAAAATAATAAAGTGAATCGACGCCATTTCTTTTCGTTTAGGTGATTTTCACTCAGATCAGCGAGCGCCATAATGCTTAAACCCCAAGTGCTTATTAAGGACAAACCTATTTTGTTTGTCTTATATTTCAATTCAATTTGGCTAAATTAATAGTTTTTTAAATTCTTTATTGTCGGTTCCTTTCATATATTTTTTATAACAATCTAATTATTTGCTGCAATTGAAGATATTTCTTTGCTTTAAAAAAACAAAACGTTATATAATGTTATATTTTCAATTAAACTAAATACATTTTTATAATACTAAATGTGTACATTTTATAATATCAATTTCTTTACTAAGAAAAAAGAGATGTTCAGCTTGTATGCGATAAAGCACATAAATTATGGAAACATTGATTTTAAAGCAGCACCTAATATACTCAAATTGATGAACCAGATTGCTTAGATTTGTTCACATAAAAAAAAACATTAATTAAAATTCTATTACAATATATTAAAGTAATAAGGGTTTAATTCTTGTATTTCTTGAACAGAAGTAGAAGTTTATCAACCGAGAGAGCGATAAATATATGGCTCCTTGCAAGGCTTAATCTCAAGTAGCCACAACCGTCCTTTAGAGCTTGTTCAGTTGTTACACTTGATACATCAACCGAAAATTCAGGTTCGAAGATTTGATTTATAAGAAAACCATAATGCTTTTTTATTTTAAAGTTTTTTATTTGATAGTGATTTCAGTTTTAGATAGCCCAAAGTTTAATTGTTAAAATATAGGAAAAAGATGGAGAGGGGCTTTACGTATGACATATTTGCACTTCTCTATATGCATAGTTAGTTCTTATTTAAATCTGCGTATATTTCAAAACACATTTTTTTTAATTACAGATAATCAAAGGTTTATAATTATTTCAAAATGTCTTATAGAATGCGTTGCAAATAAAATTTGGTACCAATTTTATATAAAATAGTAGTACTCAAGTAGTTTTATAAATCTATAGGTTTAAAAGAATCAAATATGTTAGTTGTTTCAAAATTTGAAAATGGAGATCTGCAAAATTTCTAAATGTATTAAAAACATTTATTTTGAATTGCGCTGCATAAGATGTAATGTGATGTAAATAAAACTGTTAAATTCTAAAAAAAACATCGAAATTATATTTTGAGTGTTAGTAGGCTTAAAAACTGCTGGTTTCCATGCAGAACTTACACTTAAAATTACCATTCAAGTTTTTCAAAAAGGTCACATTTACGTAAGCTGCTGAACTAATTTAATCAATTCTGTACATTTTATAGTAAGAAAGTTACTAATACAATCGTTTAGTAAATAAACACTTTCTAGGTACACAATGTAATTCACACTTTTTAGTCAGGAATCAGGGACCATAAATTCGATGATAGGGTGTGAACTTGTAGATGTAATTTAACAAAAAATGTACATTATCTGGAATGACCTTGTGGATTTAAATGTAGAGGAATCCACTCTTTTGCGATTGCAGAAAACTCCAAAAAGTTTCCTATTTTTTTTAACCGAAAATTGATTAATTCAATTCGTACATCGTATTTATTTTTGAATATTTCTCAATGATTTTTAAAGCAGTGAAAATCTTATTTCTTCAGGGTTCGGATGATCTTAAATTAATCACGAAATTATTTTAAACAAATAATACAGATATTTTTTAAACAGAGCGTATCGGGAAAGCGCGGTATACATTGCAGTATCGAGGTATTTTGAAAGCTATCGCACATAAAGACATACTTCCAGCGTATGAAATGTGTAGAAAAGAATGAACACATATTTAGTGAAAAAATTATCTCTATTGCTTTATTTTTGTAAAAAATCATATTTATTTTCCGCTGCGTTTTGAGTTTCACGCGTAACGGGCTTTGCCTATCACTGATTTCCACTGCGATACGAATATACTGTGCTTGTAAATCATATGTATCTATTATACTTATTCATAATTATATTACGCAGATTGGTTATACGTGAATAATGTCATTTGTAATCACTAAAAAACAGAAATTTAAAGATTAATTTACTTGCGAACAAAAACCTAGCCATTAAAAGTAAGTACTTTATCTATTTATTTTAAAAAGATGAAAATATAAAACATCCATAAAGCAGCTATGAGCAAAGGAAATTCAAGAACAAAAAATGAAAAATCGAAGCTATTACTTTCTTAAGAAACTACCGATACCGGTTCACAAAAATGTGATGGATCATTTTTTGCTAACGCTACCTACTTGAAAAACAATACACTTTTAATTGCAATCAAAATATACTGGTTTATATTTTCATAGTAATAATTATTACGTTTTACTTTCCATACAGGCTTAATCTAATAGGTTACAAAATATTATTTAAAAATGTTTAATAGGAAAAACATTAACATAATAAGTTTTTGCCATGTAAACCGTTATACGTCGCCTTACAAAAAAAGCACTGTATACACAAATATGAGTTCCTGAAGCAAGTTAATAGCTAATACATTGAGCCTCACAATAGCAACCTATTATACATCTCAATTCAGCTTTGCTACAACTACAGTTCCCAGAATATTTTTTAAATTTAGACTTACAAAATTATTCAATTATTTATGCACTATTCACCGTTACATGCAGTTAACTTGGAGATATTTTAATAGTTATTTTGCAAACATTTTTTATATAAAGCAATAAAGTATATGTGTATTCATTACAATTACTCTAGAAATTTAAAGAGTAAAAAACAGTTGATGTTAGCGACGACAATCTTTAATAAATTTTGATCTTAAAAAATATTCAGCATACGCCACTGAGCATGTGCTTGAAAATACTTTTTGGCAGAAATGTTTCTTAGTGTCCTAGAAGCGATCCCTTAAAAGTCACTCTGGGATACCACAGGACGAATCCGGGTGTTTATTAGAAAGAATCAAGATAAAATACGAGTACATTTTCCGTTCATATAACAGAAAAATGTTCTTCAGAATATTAGATAAGAAAGCAATCATAAGAGAGAAATGTGCGCAAAAAGTTTTGCTTATGCACGCAAGTATTTTAGCAGTGGAACGAACAGCAGAAGTCCATTATGTTGAAGTATTTTGAAACTCACATTCGAAATACTATTTTCCAAAAAAAAAGCAGTATGCCTGATGATGCGAGAAAATCATTTAAATTTTTTAAAGTAGAAGACATTGGTACAAATGAAAGTATTCGTATACAGTACATATAAAAAGAAGTAGTTGTAAGACCGCTTTCTTACTTTAATATGTAGAGTACAGTGCAGTTAATTTTTTTACAGCTTCGGTTCAATAAAGAAATAAAAATATATTGAATTTAAATTTTTATTCATAATCTTGTTTACTGACCTTCGATAGAGAACTTAATATGGCTTTTATGGCCCGAGGCTCTATAAAATTGCAAAACTGTATAACAGACACCAACAATCTAATATAGCAACATCAACAAGCTGCATAGAAATTACAGCACACCAAACATTCACATCCAAAATACTGAATTCTTAAATTTTGTCGATTTCCATACCCAAACTAAAATAAACGTTGTATTTACCACCTGCTGTAATCTGGTGACTATGCCCTTAATACATAAATAACTATTGTTTTTTTATTCTGTTTAAATAGAAATACTAGTTGTGAGGGGACCCGGACACTTCGCCCACAGACCACTTCGCCCACTCGTCTTTAAGTACCATATCACCCAATCGGGAGTCCACTTCGCCCAATTTTTGATATGTACCACATCGCCCAAAACGACCACTTCGCCCACATTTCCACGAGGGACACAACGCCCAACAGTACCACTTCGCCCACATCTTTGCTAGGGACACAACGCCCACATCGACCACTTCGCCCAAAGTTTATATAGACCCACAACGCCCACAACAGGACCACAACGCCCAAAATCCATTCGTTAGAACTCGGTTAATGTACACATACGTGGCTGGACATTTCGCCTGCCGACCACTTCGCCCACCCGTCTTTTTGTACCATATTGCCCAACCTTTCACGAGAGACACAACTCCCAACAGGACCACTTCGCCCACATCTTCGCGAGGGACACAACGCCCACATAGACCACTTCGCCCAACGTTTATATAGACCCACAACGCCCACAACAGGACTACAACGCCCAAAATCCGTTCGTTAGAACTCGATTATCGCACACGTAAAGTGTTGAATAATTATGGCAAAGTTCTGTTGCCACAGCCCACAACGCCCAAAATAAATTTGTGCGAACTCTAAAATGTCTTGATTTATTTGTAAGAGAAAGAATAATATCTAACATGACCACTTTGCCTTATTAACAATTAATTTTTGTTACAATTTTAAATTTAATTGAAGTCTTGGAATCGTTCGCTCAGATATCTCCGAAACCACTGGTCCGATTTAGACGAAATTTGATGTTTATGGATGCATGGTTTTTGGGCGGATAATTTCCTTGCCAATTTATTATAATTTTTTGGACCTTAATGAAAATCGATTATTATTGGAAATGGCTAACTATATCTCTTAAAGGTAGATTCAGACTGGCGGTAGCGGCGCGGTAGCGGAGCGGTCTTGAATCCGCTCAGCAACCGCTCTGCACGTTTTTAAATGATATGATTCAGACTAACAAGCTGCGCGGAAGCGGAGAGGTAGCCGCAAGCCGGCTGGGATAGGGCGGTAGGCTGACGGAGCGATTTAGATCGATCGGGGAGCGATTTTTATGAAGAAACCGCGCGGTTAGATAAAAACACAACCATAATTTAGAGTGAAATATGCAGTTCATTACCGTCCGTAGTTGCAGGCAGATGTGATTGTGCTACAACATGGAAGAGCAACCAAACATTTTGGGTTTGGAAATTAATTATGCAGTTAAATTGTTCAATCAAATTAATTTTTACTCTCGTTTCGTTTGCATTTAAAAACTAACTTCTTCAGACGTTAACAAATAGTTTTTAAACAGTTAATTATTTGATCAACTAAAAATAGGAGAATGAGGTTAGATTTTACAGATAAACAATTTATATTTTTATTGGGGCGGAATGAGTAGTTCCTTTTTTATTTTTATCTATAAAAAGAAGTTTATTATTAAGTACCTAGGTTATTCAAAAATTAAATAAATCATTAACGAAACAGTCTATTTTCAAATTATGCTGTTAGTAATTAATATTTAATAGTGTGGAAAATAATTTGTTCTGCGAATTGTCAAATATGAAATCCCGTTGGTTCAAATAATTTTCAGCAACGCGATTTCATTAAACATTTATTACTAATAGTATAATTTTAATATAAACTGTTTCCTCGACGATTTATCTAATTTAAAATGTAAAAACGTGAGTGCTAAATTCTCACCAATTAAATCAACTTATACAATGATAAGAATAAAAATATGCATTTTTTTATATGTACAATCTAATCTCATTCTCCTAATTAGTTCATCAAATAAGTAACCAGGGACGGATGGGCTGGGATTCACCGGCCCGGGAAATGGCCCCAGACCGGCCCAAGGTATATATGGGCAAAATCTATTTCTATATCAGCAGGAAAAGTTTAATAGTTTTGAAATTATTAGAATAATACACAGAACATTTTGAAAACTTATGTTTATTTGTATGTAACTGGACATAGATGAAATGAGTAGTAATAGAAAACGAGTGAAAAAATATGATATACGTTGTATGCTAAAAGCATTTTAAATCTGAACAATATTAATATTTAATAAGGTTGTGGAGATAGATAGCCAAAAAGTTTATTGTAGTAGGTATAGTTTATTGTTCAATTACATTATCTATAATATAGTTAATGTTTAACCTCAATCAATAATGATTGTTTAATATTTCACCTTTATCCATTTAGACGCCGTATACTTGCAATGTGGCTTTAATTAGTCATTTGCAAATTTTGCTATCAATTATTATAAACTTTTATGGAAGCCATCTTGGTAAGACTTGACAAATTTTTCTATGTGTTCACTTAATCTAATTTTCTAACTTTTGTATTTTAGTTATATCACTTGTCAATAATTTCTGATGAAGCCATCTAAAGTGGCGAAACGTAAAATATTTTATCAACCTTCACATGTATGACGTTTGGACCTTAAGGGACAATCAGATTTTTTATACCTACTACAATAAACTTTTTGGCTATCTATCTCCACAACCTTATTATTTCATCGAAGCAGCCAAATTTTCATTCACCTATTATACAATATTAATATTTATTAAAACAAAATACTCGATTACTTAATATTATTAAATATATTAAACAAACATATAACATAATTTTTCCCTTTCATGGCTTTTATAATGAGGTTCCGTTTATGAAACTTTATAATAATTGTTTACTTATAATTTGCTTAGTATAGTATCAACAGTAACATGGTTATTGTTATCGTTATTAGAGTAATTACGAGGAATGGATAATTATGAATTAATCACTTAAAAATTGCATAAACTCGTCCAAACAATTGACTTCGCGCATTCTTGGTTAAATATTAAATTGATAAATAACGGCCTTTTTTAGCAATGTGCTTGTATTTGCTAAGGAGTTAATCACATCTTCATTGTCAATGCTTGTTAAAATGGATTTTTTGACGTTCATAATCATAAACGACTCGTTAGATATCCGGTTTCTCAGTGGAGTCTTAATATATTTTAAAATGGAAAATGACCTTTCACAGGACACCTGTGATATGGAGAATGTTAAAAGGCATTGATAAACTAAAGAAAGCACAGAGTAAGCGCATTGGAACATGTTACATTTTAACAGGATGAGGTAACAGCATATGGAACAATTTTGGCAGCTGTTACAAGTCGTAGTAGCTTCTAGAGCGGATATGCAATCTTCTTGAATGGATATTTCATCATCTTCTTCATTACAGTTAACAAAATCCTAATTACCTTGATACGATTCCTCCAGGGATAGCGTTAATTTGCTCCAATTATTTGCAAAACTAATTATTTCCTCTTTTATCTGATTGGGAGTAGCATGTGGATTGAATTTCAACATTTTCTTAGATAAAAATTCCAAGCAATTTTCGGGTAATTTTTTACTTTTCCTAATTTCGTTAAAATATTCTGGATCAATAACTGACAAGTCTCTACATAAATCCATGTTTTTGGAGAATCGTCTCTCTATCGATGAAACCACTGTATCCATTAATACGTTATATGTTGCTACTCGGAATCTTTCTTTTTCAGTGATTGGAGAGTCATCCTTAAAAGTTTCAACAAAAAGCTTTGTAACGATCCTTCGATGAACACTGGAAAATTCCGTTTCAATATCAGCATCGGTTATATGACATACCTATTTCATCGAAATTGTGGCATGCCCACGTAATAAATATTTGAGTCGAGTTTTCGATGCTGGCCATATATATCTCTCTGAATTGGGCGAAGGTCCTGAATCGCTATTTGAACCATACCATTGCACTTAATTAAATCAAGACCCTTTGTTTGCAAGTACCTAGACAATGGACCAGTTATCGAAAAAACTTAAAAATATCTAGGCAAGTAATACATTTCCGTATTTTAACAACTTTTGTTTGTGATTTTCAGCTAGAGCTCTGGTATCAGAATTAATTTTCAGGTTGGTTTGAACTGCATGCAAAGCGTCTATAACATCAATATACTGTACACAGCTTTATCGGCATTATCATATTCACCAAAAACTTTTTTAGGAGCCGATTCCTTGGCCCACCAACGTGTTTCTCCTATTGTTTGTAAAGTTCTATGTTTGGAATCTTTTATAGTAAAAACCAAACTTGCATCCTTTGATAGGATTCTTAAAAATTACAGCAATCGCATTTAACAGACTAAACAAAGATGCGGCTTTTACGTTAACCTTCATTAGGTCAGTAAGCACTAGATTAAGTATACTTTACTTATTAATTTATTTATTTCGTACTCAGCCAACAGCCGTTAGGCCAATTATAGGCGTCGGTGTACATTTATGGGTACTTCAAACCCCACTAACGACTGTCATGATGTTATTATGACATCTGGGACCAACTATTTCCGTGGCAGCCATACCACGAGGCGCCGAGAGAGGCAGCCGTGGAATTCGCACCCAAGTTCTGACCAGAAAGAGCGTTGCTTAACTCTACTGATCGAACGTGGACGCTTTTTCAAGCTACACCATCCGGGACCCTGTGACTGTAACACCATATATGAACATGATTTGGATTATCTTTCAACATCTTTGCTGAAAAACCATTATACTCGTCTTGCATTTTTGCGATTTTGATAAGCGACGCCCACCGAACTCCGTAACCAAAAGGGGAAGCCCCGTGATACAGTACACCGGTTTGAATAGTTTGGCTAAGGTCTCACCTCTCTGATTTAGTCAATCCAAAAGGTTGTTAACCGGCAATAGAAGTAAAATTATATTTTATTTTCCGATAAATCCAGATTTCCAAAAATGGTCGCATATACTTAATTGTCTAAAGTAAACGGAAATTATATAAATGAAACAAAAAGTTTCAGTCACATTTTATAAAAACCGCAGCCCAAATTGGACCAATTGGACCGGCCTTTCGGGAAACGTCCCGAGCTCCCGATGGTCCCATCCGTGCCTGTTAAAGTAACTGTTTAAAAACTTCATATAAACGTCTCAAGAAGTTAGCTTTTCAATGCTAACGAAACCTGCATAAAAATAAATTTGATTGAACCATTTATTAATAGTTAATTTCTAAACCAAAAATATGTAATATTATGTGTGTTTACGCTATTCTTTATTCACCAATAAAAATGATTATTTTGAGTTCAATATTTGTAATTGTTTTTACTTTATAATATACAGTGTGTCCGAGGATTGGGTTCACATAAGATGTAAATGACAAAACATTTTCGAGTTCGATGTTAATATTCTAGGAATCGTTCCTGCTTGTTCTCAAAATTTACAAGAGTAAACCACTTTTATTAGAAGAGGTAACAAAAAAAGTATTAAGAAAAGTTGTTTAGAATTAAGAGTAATGACAGTCTCAATTTTCAGACAAATCGGCCACTCTTCATCGGAACTCTCTGAAGTACTTGTAAACATTTAAAAAAAAACCTATTATCGACATGTAACTTGCACGCCTCTGAACACAGCTTGCAAATAAACTCACCGTCGAACTACCGCTCTCAGTATGAATACCTACTAGTCTAAAAACCGCCTAGAATCCGCGTCGCTACCAAACCTCTACCGCACCGCTGCCGCGCCGCTACCGCCAGTCTGAATAGACCTTAATGATTCTCAATCACAAAATTTACTCAAACTTAAAACTTAAAATTTAAACAATTGGGCCAATTTCAGAAACTTGAAAACTGCCATAAGACATCGGTTACTTACTTGATACATCTCAAATTTGAGCTTGCTATAATTCAAAAATAAATTAAGCCTTGCTCAAAATTCTTTATACGGATGGGGCCATAATTATACAGTGAATTTATTTTAAAGCGCAATGTGGTATTCCCGTATCCATGAGGAGTTGATTGTTACTATTGGTTTCTAAGGGTACGCCACGCCATGTGTAAATGCGTTTATTTTAAAATGCAATATATGAACCGTAATTTTATTGAAAAAGACGCATCAGAAATAACAACAGGGCATGTAATAACCCACATACTTGCTGTAAACTGAAGTCTTTATACCATTTGATCAAAAGAATCCCTTCCTCCGTAGAAAATATCATGTTTTTACATATTCAGTAACGTTTCCGAATTGCATTTCAAAATAAACGCATTTTACATATTGGGCGTTATTATAAACGTCCTGTATATAACAGCAATGAGATAACATGAACCACAAGATAAAATGCTTGAGTAAGAAAGATATGTCCGTTTCCATGAGGAGTTGATTGTTACTATTGGTTTCTAAGGGTACGCCACGCCATGTGGAAATACGTTTATTTTAAAATGCAATATATGAACCGTAATTTTATTGAAAAAGACGCATCAGAAATAACAACAGGGCATGTAATAACCAACATACTTGCTGTAAACTGAAGTCGTTATACCATTTGATCAAAAGAATTCCGTCCTCCGTAGAAAATATCATGTTTTTACGTATGCAGTAATGTTTCCGAATTGCATTTCAAAATAAACGCATTTTACACATTGCGCGTTATAATAAACACCCTGTATACAGGTGGATTGACTCTATGGTGCGTTACTTGGGGATGCCTAGCGAACCCTGGAAAAATATTTAAAAAATTCCCTGGGCCGTATTTTTCGAAAAATTTTTGGTGAATGGTGGGTGATAAAATCAATTTATTTAAACAACTGGTGTATAATTATAGTAAATAACGCGTATTTCTTGAGTAAGAAAAAGATAAACATAGTAGCAAATATTTGAGGAGGCTTGACGCTCATTTTAATTATGACGGATGTCGACTTAACATGCATACTAAAATTATTTTTTCGTATGGTCATCTGTTTATTACTCAAGCATTCTATTTTGTTGTTCATGTTATCTCATTGCAATTATACAGAGAGATTTTCTTTACTACGAACAGGGCAGACGATATGTCGAATTTACAAATGCCGAGAATTTGACGTTGACAGTTCGCATATTTTGTCACATGTCACATAAATTATACAAAAACTGTCATCACGTCACTTGAAATTATACAAAAAACGATATTTTATTCAACACACGATGAAAATTGAACAAAAATCACGCAATTACAAGCCATCTCACATAAATTTTCACAAAAATCGACATCATGTTACATAAACTATGCATAATTTTGCAAATGTTTTACACTTTTTATAAAATGCATCGCTCAAAATTAAAAGAAATAGCAATTTCGTTGAAAAAATCTACTACCACAATCATTTCGATAAACAAAATTCAAAAAATCTTATACTTTTGACGGAAATATATGTATGTTGACCACAAATTAACATAATTTTTAAATAAAAACGCGCAATTCGTTGAAAAAAATATTCTGACACCACCAAA
Organism: Agriotes lineatus; assembly: GCA_940337035.1. Taxonomy (NCBI): domain Eukaryota; kingdom Metazoa; phylum Arthropoda; class Insecta; order Coleoptera; family Elateridae; genus Agriotes; species Agriotes lineatus. Next base: position 1,304,859 of record OW679202.1, on the reverse strand, counting down.
ACACGCAATTTCATTGAAAAATATATATATGTTGTCCACAAATTAACATAAATTTGAATAAAAACACGTAATTTTGTTGAAAAAATGTTCTGGCCCCTTCATTTCACTTAAAATTTTACAAAACTGCCATCATAACACTTGAAATTATACAAAATATATGTATGTTGATCACAAATTAACATAAACCTGAATAAAACACACAATTTCGTTGAAAAATTTGCAAATGTTTTACACTTTTTTATAAAATGTATCGCACAAAATTAAAAGAAATCACAATTTTCTAAATTATATCACGCTATTATGAAATCGTAGATTGATTTTTTGAAATTTTACACTTTGTAACTGTAAAATAACTGCAAATACTAATATTTTAGCTTTAGACTTTGTAATTATTGCAGATTCGAGAAAAAAAACAAAGCAGAGTAGAAATAAAAAACACAAACACTTTGTAATAAACAAATATATTGTTCTTATTTCGTATAATACTTAATAATATAAATATAAATGTACAGCAGAATGTCTTATTTCTAAAAATTCGCTAGCAATTTACAAAACTGTAGTTTGAGGTGCACGACATTTCAAATTAAAAAGACTGCAAGTAATAAAATCAGAAATTCATTGTGTAATTTTAAAGTTTAAGATGCACCCAATCTAGAATTCCCTTCGTTTTTGGTGTTGATGACATCTGCCTTAGAGGCGTTTTTCTAACGGCCCTTTTTTGGAGGCGTTTCCTTATCGGCGTTCTTCTGACTGAACCTTTTTGATGTGGACTTGGATGAGTAGCTGGTGTTTTCAATTTATATTCTAAATCGGACTCGCAGTTATCAGTTTCCATTTCGGTTTTTCTTGTAGTACCAGTCGGGGCTGGCTTCTTTTGCTGTTTAGGTTTAGCTAGCAGCACATTAGCAACGTTAAGGTCTTTGATGTACTCAGCAAACTGTAGGCGTCCGGGTGGATTAATAGTTTTTCGAGGCCGCAGAGTGTCGTGAATTAAATCGACTATGTTAGACGCCGGTAAAATTTCACCCTTTATAGTAACGGTGCCCTTGTGATCCCAGCTCACATCGCTTGAGGTACTCAAAATGCGTAGGAAAACTTCAGCTTTTTTCTTAAAAGTTTTGGGAAGTGTAGATAAAATAACGACATTTGATAGGCTGTCACTGGTTGTTTCAATAGGTATTTTGATTGGCTGCCGCGCCTGGTTTGTGAAATGAAGGAATCGTTGTAAAACCTGATTGTACTGGATCCATTTATCGTGATCAGTTAATTTGGACTTTAAAACTTTTTGCATTTCGTCATCAAGCTGTGATAATATATTTTTCTCCGCATCATCGCCAGACTTAAGACGTTGGACAAATTCCGGCGATACAATCAACATCTTCCGCTCTTTGTCCATTTTAGTCGAAAAGGAGCTCAGTCGTTTGTTCTAGTAGAGCCGTCGTGAATAAACTAGCTTAAAATCAAGACTTTCATAATAAATATATAAAAAATATGACAGGTACGGGAATCGAACCCGTATTCTCTCTAGAGATCAGAGCTTGAATCTGACGCCTTAACCATTCGGCCAACCTGCCTCACTATATAAACGAGCACTCTCTGCATAATTAAGAAAACATATAGTTTAAAATTGCAATTTCAAACAATATTTCATATAAATTAAGCCATGTGCAAATTTCTAAATCGGTTTTGATACATATTTTATCGAAAGACTTGACCCTCAGCTACCGTTTTATTACTATTTGTCGTGATGCGTCATCGATGAATTTTTACAAGAGCCAGCCTGTCTGCTGTGTGACGTACGTAATGTTTCCATACCTTTTTATTTTAAAATTCTATAAAATCAGAGGTCCAAACTGCTGCCGCATCAGGTAATAGAGTACAATGGTTTAAAACGTGTTAGTGCGGCATCAGTCGGGCCGCTGGTTTTATAGAATTTTAAAATAAAAAGGGATGGAGACATTGCGTACGTCACATCGCAGACAGGATGGCTCTTGTAAAATTCAGCGATGACGCATCACGACAAATAATAAAATGGCAGCTGAGGGTCAAGTCTTTCGATAAAATATGTATCAAAACCGATTTAGAAATTTGCACATGGCTTAATTTATATGAAATATTGTTTGAAATTGCAATTTTAAACTATATGTTTTCTTAATTATGCAGAGAGTGCTCGTTTATATAGTGAGGCAGGTTGGCCGAATGGTTAAGGCGTCAGATTCAAGCTCTGATCTCTAGAGAGAATACGGGTTCGATTCCCGTACCTGTCATATTTTTTATATATTTATTATGAAAGTCTTGATTTTAAGCTAGTTTATTCACGACGGCTCTACTAGAACAAACGACTGAGCTCCTTTTCGACTAAAATGGACAAAGAGCGGAAGATGTTGATTGTATCGCCGGAATTTGTCCAACGTCTTAAGTCTGGCGATGATGCGGAGAAAAATATATTATCACAGCTTGATGACGAAATGCAAAAAGTTTTAAAGTCCAAATTAACTGATCACGATAAATGGATCCAGTACAATCAGGTTTTACAACGATTCCTTCATTTCACAAACCAGGCGCGGCAGCCAATCAAAATACCTATTGAAACAACCAGTGACAGCCTATCAAATGCCGTTATTTTATCTACACTTCCCAAAACTTTTAAGAAAAAAGCTGAAGTTTTCCTACGCATTTTGAGTACCTCAAGCGATGTGAGCTGGGATCACAAGGGCACCGTTACTATAAAGGGTGAAATTTTACCGGCGTCTAACATAGTCGATTTAATTCACGACACTCTGCGGCCTCGAAAAACTATTAATCCACCCGGACGCCTACAGTTTGCTGAGTACATCAAAGACCTTAACGTTGCTAATGTGCTGCTAGCTAAACCTAAACAGCAAAAGAAGCCAGCCCCGACTGGTACTACAGGAAAAACCGAAATGGAAACTGATAACTGCGAGTCCGATTTAGAATATAAATTAAAAACACCAGCTACTCATCCAAGTCCACATCAAAAAGGTTCAGTCAGAAGAACGCCGATAAGGAAACGCCTCCAAAAAAGGGCCGTTAGAAAAACGCCTCTAAGGCAGATGTCATCAACACCAAAAACGAAGGTAATTCTAGATTGGGTGCATCTTAAACTTTAAAATTACACAATGAATTTCTGATTTTATTACTGGCAGTCTTTTTAATTTGAAATGTCGTGCACCTCAAACTACAGTTTTGTAAATTGCTAGCGAATTTTTTGAAATAAAACATTCTGCTGTACATTTATATTTATATTATTAAGTATTATACGAAATAAGAACAATATATTTGTTTATTACAAAGTGTTTGTGTTTTTTATTTCTACTCTGCTTTGTTTTTTTTCTCGAATCTGCAATAATTACAAAGTCTAAAGCTAAAATATTAGTATTTGCAGTTATTTTACAGTTACAAAGTGTAAAATTTCAAAAAATCAATCTACGATTTCATAATAGCGTGATATAATTTAGAAAATTGTGATTTCTTTTAATTTTGTGCGATACATTTTATAAAAAAGTGTAAAACATTTGCAAATTTTTCAACGAAATTGTGTGTTTTATTCAGGTTTATGTTAATTTGTGATCAACATACATATATTTTGTATAATTTCAAGTGTTATGATGGCAGTTTTGTAAAATTTTAAGTGAAATGAAGGGGCCAGAACATTTTTTCAACGAATTGCGCGTTTTTATTTAAAAATTATGTTAATTTGTGGTCAACATACATATATTTCCGTCAAAAGTATAAGATTTTTTGAATTTTGTTTATCGAAATGATTGTGGTAGTAGATTTTTTCAACGAAATTGCTATTTCTTTTAATTTTGAGCGATGCATTTTATAAAAAGTGTAAAACATTTGCAAAATTATGCATAGTTTATGTAACATGATGTCGATTTTTGTGAAAATTTATGTGAGATGGCTTGTAATTGCGTGATTTTTGTTCAATTTTCATCGTGTGTTGAATAAAATATCGTTTTTTGTATAATTTCAAGTGACGTGATGACAGTTTTTGTATAATTTATGTGACATGATGTCGATATTTGCGAAAATTTATGTGAGATGCTGTATGATTGTGTGATTTTATTCAAATTTTTGTTACTTTGGGGGTCAACACATACGGCTTTTCGTAATTTTTGCGTGTTTCTATTCAAATTTATTTTCATTTGTCGTCAGCACAGACGTATTTTCGTAAAATTTTACTATTTTTCAATGAAAGTTGTGAAAAAAATATTGTTTTTGTCGTTTTTACAGAATTTAATATGACAAGATGCCGATTTTTATAAATTTTCATGGGAGATGCTATCGATTTTCTAAAATTTTAAACGAAATGCTTTGGAAATCGCATGTTTTTATTCAAATATTAGTAATTGAAGCTATTTTTTCACATACAAAGTATCGAAAATTCATATAAATTGAACTACGATTTCATAATTTAAAAAATTACGGTTTATTTGTTAAACGTTTGCAAAATTATGCTTAGAAATAACTCTTAAAACTTTTTTACATCATTTTTTCGGTGCTATAAAGTCGCTTTGTAAAGATTTTCAACGAAATTGTGCGTTTTTATTCAAATTTATTTTAATTTGTCGCCAACACATACGTCTTTTCGTAATTTTTGCGTGTTTTTATTCAAAATTATTTTCATTTGTCGCCAACACTTACGTCTTTTCGTAAATTTTTTACAAGAAAAAATGGTTTGACTTATATTTTTACAAGTATCCCTTGTCTTATTTGCAAACGATATTGAAAAGCTATTTTTTTTCAACGAAATTGCCTGTTTTTATTCAAATTTATGGGGGACAACCATTCTTATACAATAAAAACATTTATTTAATGCGTATGTCTTATTTTATATGGGCGAGGGCACTGTTGTAATTTATAAGAAGCTAAAACTCAGTCGAAAATAACATTTAAAATTTATTTATAATATGTATATGGAAGTATAATGTTAGAACAGCTAAGTGGTACAATGTTCAAACCTTTAAAACCAAGTCTTTTCGTAATTTTTGCGTGTTTTTATTCAAATTTATTTTCATTTGTCGCCAACACTTACGTCTTTTCGTAAATTTTTTACAAGAAAAAATGGTTTGACTTATATTTTTACAAGTATCCCTTGTCTTATTTGCAAACGATATTGAAAAGCTATTTTTTCAACGAAATTGTCTGTTTTTATTCAAATTTATGGGGGACAACCATTCTTATACAATAAAAACATTTATTTAATGCGTATGTCTTATTTTATATGGGCGAGGGCACTGTTGTAATTACATTACGTCAGAGTCACCCCACTCTCGAGCCGGGGCATGTCGGTACCTGTGTTTTACAGTACAGCCTCCGACGGACAAAGCAAATACGTTACCAAGGTTGAACAAAGAGCGACCAGTCTCGACCTGTTTTAAAAAGGGAACTTAGAAAAAATCGCGTAATTTAACCAGAAGCTATTGCGTAATATTATAATGCGTTTTGAATAAAGTAATGCAGTGATTTCGCTATATAAAATAAGTTCGGTGATTTATTCGCGGATTTCGCTGTTTTAATTATAAAATAAAGTAATTATTTCATATAGCTTTTCAAATTTTCTGCGGTCGAATGGAAATTAACCACTGCGCGAATGGAAATTAACCAGAAACTTGAGACAATGACTATATTGCAAATTATTAGTAGCAAAGCTGTTACAAATATAATTTTTTTAAAAATTGTGTCTGCCTGTAAACACAATATGTTAAACATTCCCTATTCTCATAATATACATTTTTGAAAAATAGTTTGTTTCAACTCGAACGGTGTGACGGCACAGCTGCGAAATGACGTCTTGTTCAATTCCTATATGTTCAACAGACCTCGATAGCGCAGCGGTAAGGTGCTAAGGCTGTTGCCAAGAAAAGTAGGGTTCGATTCCCACTCGGGTCCGACGCAAATAGCTTTTTTTAAATTTAAATATTTCCGCGAGTGAATGCAAGAGAAAGACAGCAGCTTCGAAGAGCGAGATAGATCCACTAGTTTGAATTTCAAATATTTCCGCGAAAATTCAAAATTAAAAACAACCGCCGTGAGAAGTGCGCGCGCACCAAGATGGCCGACACCCCGGGAGATTTAAATTCAAAAAATTGAACTTAAAAAAAATCGGAACAAAATTCAAATTTCAAATATTCCCGCCAGAAATCCAAGATGGCCGCCGCGTAATTCCAGAAGCAAATTAAAAATGGCCGCGCGTAATTTAATCGGAAGCTAATGCGTAATTTAATCAGTAGCACACATCAAAAATAATTAGGTCAATCCGCGACATTAATTAGAGCATCTGATTCGCGGTTTAATTCGCGGTTTAATTGACTTTTAATTGATCCGATTAAACAAGATGGCCGCCATGTCCCAACACAAAATGGCCGCTATAGTGCCCACTGTTCTACTGTTATGTATAATGTGAAGCACAATTAAATACAGTTTCTTTGCTAGATGTTGCAAACAGTGTAGTCATTCTGCATCAAGGTGCCAAAGAGTAAAGACGTAAAGGTATTTTTAAAATTTTATTCTTTCCTCGTTCTCAGTAATTGATTGTTGTGCTGATAAAGTTTATTTTATATTTTAGGCCGAATTGTGACAACATGACCATCATTAATCTTTAGTTGGTTTTTCAGGGATTTTAAAATTTAATGGATACAATTTAAACCTTATTTTAAGAATAATCATTTCGTTTTTAGAAAAAACTTCATACAATATTCGAGTACCTATGTTGTAAATTTTGTGTAGATAAAATAAAAAATTTGCATTATAGTAACAACAAACAACTAAAGATTAATGATGGTCATGTTGTCACAATTCGGCCTAAAATATAAAATAAACTTTATCAGCACAACAATCAATTACTAAGAACGAGAAAAGATTAAAATTTTAAAAATACCTCTACGTCTTTACTCTTTGGTACCTTGATGCAGAATGAATACACTGTTTGCAACATCTAGCAAAGAAACCGTATTTAATTGTGCTTCACATTATACGCAACACCAAAATTACTAACAATAGAGAGGGTTTTGTAACATGACAAGTTGTGAATACAACTTGAAAAACCGTTCGCGTTTGATTTTAAAAAACACATTTTGATGTGAATATGGCATATAGATGGCACATGAAAATTTAAATATATATATATATATATATATATATATATATAAATTACTAGTGACATAGTGAGCTTATTTCTGATCTAGTTTGAAATACCTCCAATAAATACTCTCCCAAAAAGTATTCATTGTTACTATAATTTTTTTTTACATCGTTTATTACTATTTACAATCAGTATCATTATATTTAATACTATAAGTAAATATTTTCAGTTGTAGATACAGGTATTGAACATAAAGAGAGCAGCCATCCAGTGATAACAAACTCGGTATTTTCTACATTTTTTTTTGGGTGTCTGCAGACTACGTTAGTTTGTGAAACACTTTGTGAACTGTTTACGTGAACCTCATTGGCAAGTCTAAAGTTTTATGTCTTTTAAGCCTATGTATAGCTTCACTATTGTCTAGGAGATTTACAGCGAGAACATTTGGTGCACTTCTAGTTTATTTAAGTATTTTTCACTACACTTGCTCACTTCCTCTTTAACTGTTGGTATTTTTAGATCGGTACGAACTTCGCTATTTGGTATAAACCAGGGTGCGTTGGTTATATTCCGCAAAACTTTTTCTTGAAATCTTTCTAAAATTTCAATGTTGGAGTTTGCTGCTGTCCCCCACAGTTCTATCCCGTAAGTCCATATCGGTTTAAAAGCAACTTTGTAAATTAGTAATTTGTTTTTCAGTGATAGGTTTGATTTACGTCCCATAAACCAATAGTGTTTTGTAAGTTTTATACCTAGTTGTTTTCTTTTATTAAGGATATGCGTTTTCCATGTGAGACCTTTATCTAGGTGCATCCCTAGGTATTTGACAATATCCGATTGTGGCAGGTTATGGCCATTAAACATCACCTGCGGGCTTTCTTTTTTACATTTAGTGAATGTGATATATGTTGACTTGCTCTCATTTATTTTAATGCGCCATTGCTTCGTCCATTTTGCTATTTCATTTAGATGTTGTTGTAGTAGCCTTGCTGCAGTATTTGGATCTGAATGCTTTGCTAGGATAGCTTTATCATCAGCAAAAGTTGCTGTACATACATTTGGGTTGGTAGGTAAGTCATGCGTGAAAAGCAAGTACAATGTTGGTCCCAGGACACTCCCTTGTGGTACACCTGCTTTTATGGGGTATAGATCTGTTACCTCTTGTCCGTATTTTACTCTGAAATATCTTTCAGTCAGGTATGATTCTATGATAATATATAGTGTATGTGGAAGGGCTTTCTTGAGTTTATACAGGAGTCCTTGGTGCCATACTCGATCGAACGCCTGACTAACATCGAGAAAGGCTGCCACACACTAACTTTTTTCCTCAAATGCTTGATTTGCAATTTCCGTGACTCTATGGACTTCTTGCGTAATAATTTTTCCAAGAGTTTGCTTAGACCGGGTAACAGACTGATCGGCCTGTAAGACGTTACGTCACTGGGAGATTTTCCAGGTTTATGAATGAGAATGATCTCTGCAACTTTCCATTGCTCTGGAAAATAACCAATACGTAGCACTGCATTATATATTATGGTTAATAGCACTATTCCTTTACGTGGTAGTTCCTTGATGAGTCGCCCAGTAACCAGATCGAATCCTGGCGCCTTGTTTGGATTTAATTTTTCCTTTATCATACGTTGTACTTCTTTCACAGTAAATAGTTTTGGGAGTGGTGACAGTTGGTATGGTACTTCAAGAAAGCTACTAATTTCTTCCTCTTCAATTGGTGTGGCTTGGGACGGTAATGGTTGAAATACTTTCTCCAGATGTTGAGCAAAGATGGTGGCCTTTTCTAAATCCGTACGGGCCCATGATCTATCTTCTTTACGTATTGGAGGTATAGGGTTTTTTACTTGCGCTATATTACTGGCAGCTTTCCATAGGGAATTATCAGTATCAGGCGTGTTGGTGAGATTTTCCAGGTATACTTTGAGTGATCTGTTTTTGAGGGATTTAATTGTCTTTTTTAGTTCTCGTGAGGCTTCATCATAGCGTCTTTTGTCCGATGGGTACCTAGTGTTTTGCCATACTCTTCTTAGGCGTCTTTTAAAAGCAATTTTTTCTTTAATTTTTATGGGGCAGTTTTGATTTAATCTCTTTACCGGAATTTCCGGAGTGGCTTCCCATGCTGCTTCCTGAATTATACTGGTGAGGTGGTTCACGGCTAGCTCTATATCCTCTTTAGTTTTAAGGGAAATGGCAAGGTTTACTTTTTCTTCAATGTGTTTTTTATAAATTTCCCAGTCAGTCCCCTTGTTGAAAAGTGTTACTTTTTTTTCTGTGGTTATAAATATAGAGCTAATGGTTGCTACCACTGGTGTATGATCAAAGCACAAGTCTAGCATCGATTTTATGGCAAGGTACCCTGGAGCTATACCTTTCGTGACAAAGAAGTCTAGTAGATCAGGTACTTTGTCTGGATCACTAGACCAGTACGTTGGTCTGTATGTTGATAGGTGGTTAAGCTGCAGTTCATGCATTATTTGATAAAGTAACCTTCCTCTACCAGGTGCTGTTAGGCGAGAACCCCATGCTATGTTCTTGGCATTGTAATCTCTTCCTGCCATAAATTTTTCACCAAGGGAATTAAGGTACTCCACCATGCCTTCCTTGTTTGGGCGATAATTTGGTGGACAATACGCCGAGGAGATGGTAAGTGTACCTTGCCAATCCTCAATGCTTATACTTGTAGCCTGCAGGTAATTTTTTTCAAACTTTGGTAACTCGTAGTGTTTGAGGTGTTGCTTAATTAGTATTGCTGTACCTCCTCTTGCCCGTCTGTCAGCGTCTGGATGTGAAGTGAGATATGATGTATAATTTCGAATTTTGAAGTATGTATTTTGAGTGAAGGGAGTTTCTGTTACAAGGAGTATATCAATTTTATTGTATATCAGGAACGTTTCTACTTCTTGTTTGCGTGTGGCCAAGCCGTGTACGTTCCACAGTGCTATTTTATAGAGTTGAGCCATTGGTATTATTAGTTTGTAGCAGGAGTTCGGTAAGTTTGTCAATCTTATCATTAAGTCGTTTTATTTCCGCAGATAACTGGTTTACTGTTTGTTGTTGTCCTGTAACTGTATTTTGGAGAACTGTAATAAATTATGTTATCGTTTGGGTCTGTCGTATGCTCCGGTTTAGGGATGTATTGGGGCACAAGATTTTGTACTTCATTGCATTGTTGAGTGGCTAAGGAGTAGGAGTACTTTGGTTTGTGTTGTATCGTTGTAGTGTTTTGATCTAAAGGTGGTTGCATGTTTGACGGTCTAACTGTGTGTTCGTTGTTTTGGTTTTGCTTTTGTTGTGGTCTTGCTTTGTTGCCTTTGGGTTTGGATAACCGTTCCATTTGCCGATGGGAATCTTCTAGTAATTATTTCGAGGTACACTCTGCATATTTTGGCATTTGCAGGGTGAGCTCCTTCGCATAAAACGCATTTGGGATTTTCTCCATCTCCTTTCTTTTTTGTGCAGGTTTTATAATCATGACTTCCTGCGCACTTATAACAACGAAGTGGTCTTGTGCAGTTTTTTCTGGTATGCCCATAGCATCAGCACCCAGTGCATTGCATTAATTTTTTCTTTTTGTGAGGTTCTTCAAATTGAACAACTGCATTTAGTAGACGTGTGATTTTGAATACTTCAATGTTATTTGGTTTTGGTAAGAGATCAATAAAGAACAGATTTTTTGACATCGCTTTGTTGTTATTCCATGTTTGTATATTTGTTACAGCAACAACTGGGTGACCCAGTTCCTTTAAGGAACCTTTAATGTCGTTTTGATCTGTAGTATAGTGAAGATTACGTAATACTACTCTGTATTTTTTGTCTTCTTCAAGGGTGTAGGTGTGTCTTATGACTTTATTTTTATCAAGTAACTTTTTAACTACCTTATAGTTCTCTACTGTATTTATTTGTAACTTTATTTTATTTCCCTTCAATACTTGATAATAGTAATCTTTTTTGGTTATTACCGAGTTTAATTTTTCAAGTAAGGGGGGGATTTTGTCTACAAAATACAGAATAAATGGCGGTACATTTTCTTTATTTTTTGTACTGTTTATGTTTTTGTTGTCGCCAGTTTCAACTACATTTGTGAGAGGTTGGTATTTGTTTTGTGTGTTTATACTTGGCTGTTGTGATTTGTTATCGTCTTTCGGACTACTGTTTTGTCTTCTTCTTTTGTTCCGAGGTTTAACTGTTTGAAAATCATTTGGTTGAAAAATATCATCACTAGTGATCACTTGCTGCGTTTCTGTTTTGTGACTGTGGTATATGTTGTGTTTGGTAAGAATTATTGTATTCTGGTGCTTGAAATTGTGACGCATACATGGGAATTGTAGGATGTATTTGTTGAGCCTGTGTTGAGTTCCAGTATTGTGGTTGTGGCAATGGTTGCATCATTTGCCATTTGCGAACTAATTTGTTGGTAGTTAGGTACATTAATTTGCGTAGCTTGCATTTGTTGCAATACAGGTGTTTGTAAATACGAGTAAGGATGTGAATTTGTTAGCATGCCTGGGCTTGAAGTTACGTTTACTGGCTGTTGTTGGAATTCATTATTGAACATACCTGTGTACTATAGTAAGCGACCGCATCCGTGCGGGTGGCGATTTATTTCAACAGGGTTATCACTATCTGAATAGTTCAAGACTTGTTATAAAGAAGCACTCCAACTATCACGCCGCACACGGCCACGACGATTACGTCCTTGCTTTGCAAAAGTCGCTCACTATGTCACTAGTAATTTATATATATATTTCAATTTTCATGTGCTATCTATATGCCATATTCACATCACATTTTTTTATAAATATGAGTTACCTTGCAAATATACTTGTGATTCTGTTTTTAATTTAACGATTACTTTACTTATACGGATGGGGCTATAATTATACCGATTGTCTGCAGGTACTAATTACAGAGATGGTTTGTTTGTCTTAACATTTTAAACCGTTTCCGTATCTAGTTACCATGTGTACCTAGTACCTGCAGGCAATCTGTATGTGTGAGCGTAACAGAAACGAGATAACATGAACAACAAAATAGAATGCTCGAGTAAGAAAGAGATGACCATACAAAAATTATTTTAGTAGGCATGTTTAGTTGACATATGTCATAATTAAAATGAGCGTCAAGCCTACTCGAATATTTGATTCTATGTTTATCTCTGTCTCACTCAGGCAATTCATTTTATATTCTTGTTCATGTTATCTGGTTGCTGTTATACAGATTGCGGCAGGCAACTAGGACCATTGCAAAAGTAAGGAGAATACGCATGTGGCCGTCGTGGTGTTTAACAATAGTATATTGTATGTTAAGAGCTGAAAGTGCATTCTTGCCGCTTGCGCATGAATATTGCTGGTTGAGGCAAAGCCGAAACTAGCAATCATGCAAAAGCGGCAAGCGCACTTTTAGCTCGAAATATACATACTATTTTTTCGACGACTGAGCATATTATTAATGGAAAATATCATATTTCATTTTATTGCAAATATTAATTGACAATCAAGTTAACATTACTCGCGCAGTCTATTAGACATGTGACGCGATTATTTCGACAAATGACGAGCATTGTCAAGGAAACATTCGGACGTGGCTACCTATTTTGTTCAAGTGGAAACCCAAAACGCTCGGCGAGCGGCAAAGTGACGAAAACGCACGATCAGCGGCAAATGTCAACTTTCTGTTGTCAAATGACAGTCAGAAAAATCTACTTTCGATGTCAGTCGTCGAAAAACGAACAATCAATGTGCGATAGCGGTAGGTCGTTAGGATCATTGTAAATACAAGGTATATATCCCATTTTTTAATTTTTTAAATACAATTACGGCATATGTAAAGTCCCCTTGCTTTTGCTATGGTTCTAGTTGCCTGCCGCAATCTGTATAGAGAGTTTATTTTAACGTGCCATGTGTAAATGTGTTTATTGTAAAATGCAATATGGAAACGATACTGAGTATGTAAAAACAGAATATATTCTACGGAGGAAGGAATTCTGTTGATCAAATGGTATAAAGACTTCAGTTTACAGCAAATATGTGGGTTGTTACATGCCCTGTTGTTATTTCTGATGCTTCTTTTCCAATAAAATTACGGTTCATATATTGCATTTTAAAATAAACGCATTGTATTTACACATGGCGCGGAGTACCCTTAGAAACCAACAGTAACAATCAAGTCCTCATGGAAACGAGAATATTGCGCATTAAAATAAATTCACTGTATATAATTTTGGCCACATCGGTATATTAAATTTGAACAGTTTGGTGGTTATTAAAAAACTTACGTAAAATGTAGAATAATTTTAACAACTATGCGAGATAAATGAGAGCTAATGTGACAGAAAATTTAATAATAAAATAAATGCTGCAAAATGACAAGAAATGTGTGTCGTCTGTCCCTTATTTTTATAATAAAATATAAATGCATTGGTTGCTAAAGTTCAAAAAGATACGTCAGAAATCCATCCCATCAGCAAAATAATTGTGGGTTTAAGAACGACTTATGTGTAGACGTAGAGTACCACTGTTGCCCTGCTCATACAGAGAGGCAAGTTAGTAGTAAATACATCAAAGCATGACCTTATCAAAGTAAAATTTTCTTTGACTACCGAGTCCTGTTTGATTCCTTTTGCTATGAGAGATGTTGAAGGTTTGGAATTATAGGTAATTGCACAAATATGAAAAATTCCAAATTGTTTTCTTTCTAGTCTTCCACTACCATTTATACAAACTGAATAATATTTCATACAATCACGTCGTATTGCTGTCCAACGAAATAGTTAATTAGAAGATTAGAAACACAAAAATAAATTTGCTCGCACAAATAGCAGTTGCGAAATATTAACCAAGCTACTAGCAATATTTTATCTAATCCAGTTCAATATAATATTACATGGTCTTATATCTCATAATCTTTATCTGTAACTGCAAAAGATCTTTCACCCGGAAAGCCACCGATTCGTTTGGAAATTAATAAAGGGCCCGACTTTTAGGGATTTCCAGACATTAGCTTGATAGCTCAAAATGATACATCTGAGACTGTCTTCGGTAATGTTCCGGCATGATAGTAATTGCAATTCCACCCCTGCCCTTTGCCCCGGATGAGACATTTACAGCGGACCGATGAATAGGGTGGCAGTTAGTTAATTTAGCGTGTAAAACATGCTCTTTGCAATCTGAAAGTGATTCCTTGGTAGACTTGATTGGCTTAATTTTTAGTTTAAGAAAGTTAAACGGACAGTGTAATGTTTATTTAGAGAAGTTAACATGCTCATGGCTGGGCCATCGGCCTTTCCTCTTTATACAATATAGTAGACATACAAAAAAATACACTATTAACGAAAAATCTATAAACGAGGTAGAAATTGTAACAAAGCCTTTTACACAATATAACCCTACCAAAACTGGGCGTTTAAAACCTGCGTATTTTAAGCAACAATGCTGAGGGAAAGCTATTGAAAAGCCACGCTCCAAAATGATCTACCGATGTGAAAAAGATTTCATCTTTTTAAAAGCGAAAATGATGAAGTGTGGAAGATAAAATACTTTACAGACAAATTTGTAGGTGGGCACTGAAACTGTAAACAATCCTTCAGCTTATATTCTGTTTTTAACACATCATATGAAACGTGCGTGACGCAAATTGATGTTATTTCCTTTCGGATTGTAGCTATGCAGATAAATAATTATAAAGATTTGATTAGAAGGCTAAAATTTGTCTCTGAATAAACGTAATTAGTGATTATATTTTAAAATACGATAAAAACGGTTTATTCGCACTGGAGCCCAACCATTATATTTATTTTTGGTATGGCTTTGCATATTACTAATTTGAGCGCGCCTAGAAACCGTATCAGTTAGAATTTATCTAGCAAATAGAAATAATTTTACAGTTTCGCCCACGTAATTTAAACCAAACAGCAGCGTAAACTGGCAAAGATTGCCTAAAATTTGCAGACGCTTTTATAATAAAGGTAAATTGTGATTTGTGAGATAACGCTTAGCAGCCTTGACTGTGGACGTTTGCTTAAGCTTTTAATTTAAAATAATTACGGAATTTGTTCTGCTTTAGTTGCTGCTTTTTAAAAGCGACGAGCTAAATTCAATGCCATTTTTAAATGTTATTTTGTGAAATAGGCCTTGTTCCGTATATTTACGAGTAAAAGGCGTGTCCCCATTCTAAATGGAATTAGGTGGATCGAATTTTGTTAGGTTTTATCTTATGTGCTTGTCAACTTGGGGTCAGATTAAGCAAATTAATTCGATTTGTTGATTGTTTAATATATGTCTTCGTTGTTTTTTTCATGATTTCAACCTGCGCCAAATAACAAAGACATTTATAACCTCAAGTTTCTACAAAATCAAATTATAAAGGTCGAACTACCACACAGAAATACAACAATCGTACAGTGCATGAGGTGACAACAGTATAACCATACTCAGGCCTACTGTAACCGCCCGTTCGTATGTGTAAAATGCGGCGGTTCACATGACACCCGATCTTGTAAGAAGACAAAAGACTTACCCGCCAAGTGTGCTCTCTGTGGCGGAGATTACCCGGCTAATTATCGAGGCTGTACCATATACAAGGAACTTCAAAACAAGTTAAGATCCAACACATTCTTACAAACTCGAACCACAGCATCAAACATGTTCTATCAACGACTTCATCAAATTCACCCAACCTCCCCTAATCCTCATAACCCAAGAACATATAGTCAGGCCGTGCAAGGAAATACAAATACTACGCAAGCACAGCCCCAAGACGTAACCCTACAAACATTTCTAGAAGACTTTAAATTAAAGCTATGTTTTCACAACTAATGCAACAAAACAACATGGTAATAAACATGTTATCCACAGCCATAAGTAAGCCTGTAAGATAATGGCTAACTCACTCCGTATATCACTATGGAATGCTAATGGCATCCTGTCAAAAATATATAAAATTGAACCATTTTAAATGCTAAATAATATAGATATCCTACTTATATCCGAGACACACTTTACAGACAGATCTTTTCTAAGAATACCACACTACACATGCTATCATACAGAACATCCGGATGGTACTGCGCACGGAGACACAGCTATTTTAATACGGAGCTCAATCGCTCACAATGAATGGGAAAAGTACGAAGAACCTTTCTTCAAGCAACTACTATTCAAGTTTATAAATTACTAGCTTTTACCCGCGACTTCGTTCGCGCGAGGTTTGTTATTTGTGTATTAAATAATGACTAATTATTTTCTGTCATCCCATCCCATCCTATCCCCGTCCATGTCCCTTTTTCCGTCCCCGTCTCCGTACCGTCCCATTCCGTCCCGTCCCGTCCAGTCCCGCCTCGTCCCGTCCCGTCCTCTCCCCTTCCATCCCATTCCTTCCCTTTCCTTTCCGTATCATCCCGTTCCGCCCCGCCCCGCCCCGTTTCGACCCTTCCCGTCCCGTCCCGTCCCGCCCCTTTCCCTCCGTCCAGTCCCGTCCCTTCCCGCCCCTCCCCTTCCATCCCATCCCCTCCCCTTCCATCCCATCCCCTCCCCTTCCATCCCATCCTTTTCCTTCCCTTTCCGTCCCGTCCGTCCCGCCCCGCCCCGACCCGTCCCGCCCCGCCCCGTTCCGCTTTGCCCCGTCCCTTCCCGTCCAGTCCCGTCCCGCTCAGTCCCGTCCCGTCCAGTCCGTCCCGTTCCGTCCAGTCTAGTCCCGTCCCGTCCCGTTTCTTCCCTTATGTCATGTTCACCGTCTTGGACTTAAAAATAAATGCCATTTTCGCAATCAACGTCCCAATAAACCTCAATAACGACACCCATATCGATTTTTAGGCTTACTTACCCCATTTCACCCCCTAAGGGGTTGATTTTCGGAAAATCACGAAATACGTGTTTGCTTATTTGTTTTTAGGAGTACTCCTACGAAGTTTCAAGTCGAAATGTCTATTTAATATTATTTTTCCATACAAATTGGAACCCCCATTTTACCCCTTTAGGGGTTGAATTTCGAAATATCCTTCCTTATTCCTTGTATACATCATAAAGGGAACCTCTGTGCAAAATTTCAGCTTTCTAGGTCCAAGGGTTTGGGCTGGGCGTTGATGAGTCAGTCAGTCAGGACTTTTAGAAATATATATAAGATCACATCCGTTAGTAATCTCTGTCACTTATTTCCCACTCAGGCATAGACTTTCCAAAGACGCCCTTAAGCCATTCTTTCAATCTGTTGGCAATAATTTTATTTGTGGAGGTGACTATAACTGCAAACACACCTACTGGGGTTCTCGTCTAATATCTACCAGAGGCAGAGCTTTATATGAACTCATCCGAGAAGAAAACTATGGCTACCTATCTACTGGAGAGCCCACGTACTGGCCCACGGATCTAAATATGGTACCTGATTTACTAGACTTCTTCATCACCCACGGTATTTCTTCCACCTATACAGATATAGTCAGTAGCCCTGATCTATCATTCGATCATACACCGGCCATTGCTACAATTAGCACAACAGTTATTAAAAGACAACCTAAACCATCACCATATAACAAAAAACGGATTGGGACGAATACAGAAGACTTTTGCAAGAAAATCTCCAAACCAGCATCAACCTACGTACTCCTCATGATATAGAGGCAGCCACAGAACACTTCATTACTACTGTCTAATCTGCAGCCTGGAAGGCTACGCCCAATTTTCTAAAAACGGTACGACAGGATGGAAATATTCCCAATGAAATCCTTGAACTCATCAAGCAAAAGAGGAGGGCAAGATCTAAATGGCACAGGACTCGAAACGCTGCTGATAAAACGATATGTAATAGACTAACCAATAACCTCAAGAATAAACTCAAACTGCACAAGCAAGAAACCTTTCAACACTACCTAACTTCACTGTCCCGAGCCGACCATAGTATCTGGAAAGTCTCTAAAGCTAATAAAAGGCCACGGGCTGTTACTCCACCTTTAAGGAAATAAAATAATGACTGGGCTAAAACAGACCAAGAAAAAGCAGATCTCTTTGCCCAAGTCTTCACTCCCTACTCTACTGCACCCGATGCTGAGATCCAAGACTTCCTTCAGGCGCCACTACAAATGTCGCTGCCCATCAGAAATTTCACCTATATTAAGGTGGTTGATGAAATTCGTCATCTAAACAATAACAAAGACCCTGGGTACGACCTAATTACGGCCAAGGTGCTCACTGAATTGCCCGAAAGCAGTATAACGTTTTTACAAAACCTGTTCAACTCCATACTGAGATGCCAATATTGGCCATCATCGTTAAAATTTGCACAAATTATTCCGATATTAAAACCTGGTAAACCTGCTGAAGATGTTGCCTCTTACCGTCCAATAAGTCTACTGCCACTACTCTCTAAGCTCTTAGAAAAACTTATAATCAAAAGATTATATGATAGCGACATATTGGAAAACTGCATACCAGACCATCAGTTTGGATTTAGGCGGTATCATTCCACGATCCAGCAATGTCATCGACTTGTAAACATCATCAACGCGACCTTTGACGCCAACTCCTACTGTCCTGCGGTTTTCATAGATATTAAACAGGCATTTGAAAAAGTGTGGCATAACGGCCTATTATATAAAATTAAAAAAAACTACTGCCAAATGAATACTACCTTTTGCTAAAATCGTACTTGAATGATCGCTACTTCCAAATCAAATATGGCCAACAATATTCTGATCTCCGACCAATCAAATCAGGTGTGCCTCAAGGCAGTGTCCTTGGCCCGCTTCTCTATCTGCTATATACCTCGGATGTTCCCACAACAAATAATACACATTTAGCTACATACACAGATGACACTGTCCTCCTCTCCAGTCATACCAATCCTCAAATAGCATCATCTAATCGACAAACCCACCTAATTTTTCTCCAGACCTGGCTTGCCAAATGGAGAATCAAGGTCAATGAAACAAAAAGCACTCACGTTACCTTCACTCTAAATCACACCGACTGCCCGCCAGTCTTTCTGAACAGCATACCCATTCCACAAGCAACAGAAGCCCGCTACTTAGGTCTCCGTGGTATGTCAGCAACTTGACCTTGCATACGGACCTACAAGTCACAACGGTAGAAGAAGAGCGTACCAAACGAAGCAACACCCACTTTACACGGCTGCAAGTCCATCCCAACACCCTTGCATCCAACCTTCATCAGAATCCCCCACCGAGAAGATTAACACTAAAGAAATGGCCCAGTGATCTTAAAGGAGTGTAACTCTACTGAAACGGGATAACATCGCTGGCCCCTTCACGTCAAATATCATCACATTAACTCATAGAACATTGTATTACTTTATTACGTTCTGATTGTTAATTTGCTTATAACCAATTAAAAAAAAATCTTATGTGCTTGTCAACTTGGGGTCAGATTAAGAAAATTACTTCGATTTGTTGATTGTTTAATTTATGTCTACGTTTTTTTTTCATAATTTCGTATTACGAATTTTCTTATACAGCTACTCGTAATGTTTATAACCTACGAAGTTGACCCTCGATTGTATAAAGTAAAGCTTTTTGACCGTGTGACCAGATGATTTAGGTATCGTCAACATATTGAAACCAGACCTTGGATTTCAATTTTGAAGATTCCCGAGCCAATTGCGGAAGCTTCCATGAAAATATTGACGACATACCAAAAGGCGAAGCAATATCCGCATCAGAGATTTGTTCAAAGAAATTTTCTTCAAATATAAAAGATATGAAAGAGAGGCATTTGATGGCAAAGGCTTGTTTCGGTTGTTTTGAAATTTTTTTCGGGGGAAGAAGGATTTCTCCCCATAAAGAGTCGCCATACCATGTAGTGGTCCAGATTTCCACAGTTAGCTCGCTTCCTTTTTATTGGCCGATTGTCACCTGCAGGTATGTGTTGTTATCTTTTATTTTACGTGGACTGTCAGGCGAATAATGAGCTTGCAGGCCTTTTTGATTCTCCAGGCTCCTTGTTTACGACGGTTTCGTGCCTTCTTCAATGGTCAATCCGCTATTTGGACAATTTCTGATTATTCCACATCTGTCTTATGGCCCTCGGAACACCACCTTCATCGCGATGTAGCTAAGGCCAAGGCACAACTGTCCGAACTGCGGTATCTTGAATAACGCAAGGTCAGGTTTTCTTTGTTTTACTGTTCTGTGGAGTTACTGTACTCCAACGAAGATACTCCTCGTGCGTTTGAAGTAGTTTAAAATGACAGGGTCCCACCAATAGTTCTTTGTTTAATATTTTCAGACGTGGATTTTTGCAATCTATTTGCTTATAGTCAACAACCTTCGCTGCTTGCCATTTGTTTAACATATTAATTAATTTCAGATTTCGCTCACGCTGTTGACTATCTACGCTATTAACTATTACTTTAATTAATTTTTATTTTATTCGAGTTGCACAGTTGTTTTTTGCACTGATAAAGTTGGCTTCATTATATGTCAACGACGACCTCATATTTATTTCATTCATTTGCTGTAAATTATCTATATATTTAAAACGTAAAGCGCTTTCTTTCGACATCTATTTTGAGACTTCCACCGGGCCGATTTCGATAATTCGTTTTTTAAATGAAAGCCGTTACCGTGTAGATGTGCACAAAAGTCCTAAATTGAAAGTAAATTGATAATTTTTAGAGGAAAACCATCATATTGTTGCTCTCAAGTGGTTGCAGCCGGCCATGCAGTAGCAGTAAACCAGGTATATTCTCACAGTCAGCCTGCGGCGTTCTGCCGATTATTGCAATGGACTACTGTCATTACTAAATATTTATTTGAAATCAACGGTCTGCTGATGACAAACGTCAAAATACATGAAAAATGACAGTTAAAGAAAATCGGTATTGCTCAGATGCTGTAAGGTGTTTTTTCTGCTTATTATAATTATGTGGATGTGCTTATTTACACACTGCTTCATTGCTTTCCCTATTGGTACAAGCATACATATATTGTTAAAACGTCTTTCGACGTTGTCCGACACCTGTTTTTCATACTCTTCCATCCTCACAGCTTCTTTCGTATAAGTTGCATTCAGTCATCGCTTTTGTAATCTATTACTTCAAAATTCTATTCGGCCTTCTCCTAGCTCTTCTTTGTGCTCCCTTCCATTTTCTCTGTGCGCCTAGAATGTGCAGTAACAATTAATAAATCACAAAGACAAACTCTGAATAAAGTTGGAATATATAATATTCGTCACAACCAGTATTTAGCTATGGTCAAGTGTATGTAGCAATGTCGCATGCGAGTAGTTTTTAAAACTTAAAAATTCAAATTTTACCTGATGGATAGTGCCATACGTTAAACATTGTCTACAAAGGAGTTTTTTAAATTGCAAAATATTTTTCAACGGGCCCCATTAGTGGCTTTTTATTTACTGTGGTTTTATCAGCTCGACGATGATATTTAAATGGCTATTGCCCTCAAGTCATATACGTGTTATAATAATAATAATAAATAATAATAATAAAGTATTTATTTTGGTGGAAGATACATGTTATACACAACATAATTGGCAAAAATATTTAGCCTATTCACACCAAAATCACAAGGTTCAGTTCAGTTACACTGTTTTTCAACTGAACCTTGAAATTATAGATAAGCAGTTATATGCAACTAATGCCTACATTAACTAAGAAAAACAAATAAATTCTAAATAAAATGTTAACTAGCAAAGCCGTATGAATACGAACAACCAGCTGTATTATATTAGTAGACACCATGTTACAAATTCTTTGCTAAAAGATATTTAAAGTAATGTTTTCTAAAGGCAGTAGTAGATAATTCTTTTAACGAATATGGTATTTCATTGTATATATTGCTGATGTTATATTGAAACGAGCGTTGAAAGAGAGCAGTTTTATGCTGTGGCGGTGTAATAAGACCCTTGTGTCTTAAGTTTAAATTATGTACATCCGTTCGGAATATAATATAATAGTGATTTTGAAAAATGCGGTATTAGTACAATAAGGACATATTGTCTTGAATTTATATAAGGGTTCACCTGAGAGGATATTCCAAGGCCGAATAGTTTTCCAAACTTAACTTGAAACTCGGCAACGAAAACCTATGTCAAGCCGTGACAGATATCGCCAGCCCCACTAACATAATATATTCCGACATCAAGAACATAACAACAAAACATGTGTCCTAGCTTCGAAGAAGGGAGGGGATCACTCTGAAGAATTATAAGGCACTAAAAATCAACAACACACACCTCGGAGCCTTTCATTCGGAGGAAAAGATCTGTCAATCGATTAACACTGTGGTCGAGGCAGATGATACAGTGCACTACCACGTTGAGTTTCTCTCTACCCTCCCGGACCCCTTCGAAATCGCCTGCCTTTGAAAGTTAGAGCACTTATACTACTGAGAAACGTGAAGACACCCAAATTCGACTGCAGGTTAAAGCTCCGCATCGTAACGTCACTGAAGACAAAATGTTCATAGGTGTTGGAGAAGGGGAGACAGTCTTCATTCCTCGAATAACCCTTATTATTTCAGACTATTCGTTTCAATTTAAGAGACTGTAATTTCCCGTAAAAACCTGCTTTGCCATGACGATCAATAAGGTGCAAGGACAGTCGCTGAATCAGGCTGGGGTCGACTTGAGAAAAGACTGTTTTTTTCTCGATCAACTATATCTAGACTGTTTAGGGATCAGTTCTCCAAACAACTTAGTGGTGCTCAAACCAGAAGGGAAAACATCCAATGTCGTCTACAAAGAAGTGCTTTTGCACTCTATTCGACGGGATTGACTTCTACTTCACAGATCGTTATATAATAAAATCTGGGGAAGGTAAGAAGTTGTAATTCGCCATATTAGTTTTTTTTACAAGTAGGGTCAAACCACTTTCAGGGCTTTTCGAAATCCATTCCTCCAAAGGAGCTAAATGTGGTAGACCTGTTTTTGTAAAGATCTACAATGAGGAAACTACTACAGGTGTGAAGCTGAAATTCCACATATTAGTTCGTTTTACAAATCAGATCAAGTAAATGTAAAGGTTTTGCAGAATTCATCCCTGAAAGGGGTTAAATGGGGCAAATATGTTTTTCTAAATATATCTCCAAGGAAACTACTACAAGTATAGGATGTTAAAATTGAACATATTTTTCAAATCGGGTCAAATCAGTTTTAGGGTTTTGGAGAATTCATCCCCGAAAGGGGTTAAATGAAACAAATCTGTTTGTCGAAATATCGTCACCGGAAAACTACTACAGGCAGTAAGTTGACAATCGGCATTTTAAATCGTTTTACTAATCGGAAATAATTTTTAGAGTTTTTCGAAATACATCCCCTCAAACTGGTTAAATAGACCAGAAGTGTTCTTCTAAAAATAGCCACAAAGTAATTATTACAGACAGAAAATTGAAATTCGGCATATTAAATCGTTTTACAAATTAGGTCAAATCAATTTCAGGCTTTTCGAAATTAACACCCGAAACGATTACATGGGGTAGATGTTTTTTTCTAAAGATTGCCATGATACGGTAACTCCTGCAAATAGAAAGTTGATTCGGCACAGTAGTTCGTTTTACACATCGAGTCAAGCCATTTTCAGGGTTTTTGGAAATGTATCCTCTCAAAGGGATTGAATGGAGTAGATGTGTTTTTCTAAAGATCGTCACGAGATAGATACAGGTAGAAAGTCGAAATTCCGCATATTAGTTCGTTTTCCATATCATGTCAAACCATTTTCATAGTTTTGCGGAATGCATCTCTTCAAAGAGTTAAATAAGATGGATCTGTTTTTAAAGATTACCTTAACGAGCGAACTACTACAGATAGAAAGTTGAAATTTTGCATATTAGGTCGTCTTACAAATAGACCAAATTATTTCCAGGGATTTTTGGAATTCACCTTCAAAGGGTGCTACGGTGTAAATGATCTCTTAGCGGTTGATATTGTGTGAACAAACTTTTAGTGCCGATATTCGGTTCGCGCCCATAGAAATTTGTTAGGTTGGAGATTATTTTATTTTTTTTTATGGTGCTCGGATTTTGCAAACTCATGGCACTTCGGCCTTCGTCTCATTTTTACAGCGAAGCTTGCAGCTTGCACGGTTTTTCGCATTCTATAATCCGATGGGGAGTTAGTGTGCTCTTGATTCTTTGTGTGCCCCATGCCGTTTGGCGGAGTTTTGGTTTACAAGCGAATATTTGAACATTTAAGTCCGCGCCGATTGGCGGACTTAGTTGCAAACAAGCTTCTGAAAAAAAATCGTACACATGGCTCATATTCTTGGGGCGAGTTAATTTGGAGTTTTGTCCGCTAACGTGTGAAGCGCAACAAAACTATATCTCCCTTATCTGAATATGAAAAGGAATAATTCAGTATAAATATAATTACATATAGTCACATAATGGCAACATTTTATAATTTTCTATAGAATTAATCGATTCGTTAAATGTCAGTGGAATATATACACATTGCTTAACACTAAAAATAGGATCAATAGATATACCTTTGAAAAGATTAAATGTATCTACTGGTATAATAGACGAGATGAGAGTAATGGTACGCAATTTATTTATAAGCTTAGATTTGGTATTAAATGGACAAGTCACAAACCAGGCAGAAGAGTATTATTACCGCGTATAGATTAGCACATTCTAATATTGCACTACCTTTTTGCCTTCGGAAATGAAATTGTCCTGTGCGCCTATCATTTGCGATAACAATTAACAAATCACAAGAACAAACTATGGGTAAAGTGGGAATATATCGTATTTGCCACAACAAGTATTTAGCCATGGTCAAGTATATGTAGCCATATCACGTGTGACTAGTTTTAAAAACTTAAAAATTTAAATTTTACCTAATGAATCCTGCCACATGTTACAAAGAAGTTTTCTAACTTGCAAAATATTTTGCAACGGGTCCACTAGTAAATATTAAATTCATTAGGGCCTCGGCCATTAAATTTTACATCTGGTATTTTCTTTCATACGATCTACTGATATTGAAATATTTACAAAAAGTTCTACATGCGCCATTTTTGTATTTAGCTCTTTTGTAACTATTCGTGTTCAATTCGTATGATTGCAAAATTTAATGCTCTCAAATGGATCTGTACGCGTAGTATTGACTACGGTATCGTATTCAGGTTTGTAATTGAAAGTAGCGAAATTTACTGAAGTCGCGCAATAGTAGGCAATAAACTTTGATTAAATTTGAATTTAATTATCGAGTTTTATAATTAATGTGCTTTCAAGCGAAGTAATGGCCACTGCCATTTCAGCTTTGTTTATAATTACTTACTTCTCTTTCAATCACATTTTTATGGCTGCATCCGGATCTGCCGTGTTCGGCAGTTTTCCTTCACAAGTTGTGGCAGAGAAATACATTCATACTGCGTTTTGAAAGACGTTGATTCCAACATTTCTTAATGTAAGTACAATTTGCAAGTAGTTGAATAAAATTCCGCTGAGTTATTAAAAGCAAAAATTGGAGGAACAATTAAATTCTTTCAATGATCAACTTTAGTAACTTTTATTGGTTATGAATTATTGTTTGGACATGTGTAAGTAGCAACGAAGCATATATATTAGGTATTTTGAATTTTGAAATTTAATAAGAGGCTTTAGGGAGTATTAGAAGTAAGACCGACAAGAAAGGTAAAGACGTTTGTATCCTATTGAGAGGATAGTCCTTAAGAAATGCAACCAATCAACAGTAATAATAATAATGTTGCTTGAGAAATTAAGCATTGCAGATCTTTCACGAATTTCCTTTCTCTCACCTTTGTATATAATGTTTATGAAGATTTTGTCGAAAAGTTTAATTTCTAAACTGAACTTCTACCAGCAGTAGTGACCACCTTTAAGTTCTAAAACATTAATATAAAAGACGAAGAAAGAGAGAGGGGCCATATCGGAGAAGAAACTCCGGTCGGCCAAAGGAAAGATGGTTGTAAAATAGAGTGCTTGTAGAATTTCTCTAGAAAATTGCCATAAACCTTTAGTTTTTAAGCGAAGAAGTTATGACAGAGTAAATTTTAATAATATGAACATCGTTATATATAAACGCCTTTTGTAACTGCCTGCGCATGTCACGTTTTCATCTTCACCGATCCGGTGCACTTCGTCCGCTATCAGTTCTGTCATCGTTGTATCCTTTAAAATGCAATGATAAGCAAGTACTTTAGATAGTGTTCTTAGCCGGGCGGGTAAACTTTTTTATTTACAATCAAACATGGTAAAAAAGTTGTTTAACATTTTCTATCTAAATACAAAATCTTAGCTCACAATTTTGAAAAAAGATCCTAAATTTTTATAACATGTAAAGTGAATAAATAAAAATCTCTTCATTTAGACAACTGCAAGAGACCATTTACTTAATTTTTATAAGAGTAATTTATTGACAGGGTAGATTGGAGTTTTTAGAAGCCATTTAAATATATATTAATTACCATTGAAAAATATTTCTCCTAAAAAGCGTCAAAATCGTGTGAACATATTACTTTTCTGTAAGTAATAAAAAATAATTAACATTTTCTATTGTTTTTCCCAATTGAAAATCTTTAAAGTCATTAGCAAAAAATGTTTGAATTTTAAAATTGTCTTGGTATCTGAAATTTTGAAAAATATTTAAATATTACATTTTGCGAAAGTTAATGAAAATTGAGATTATTCAGTTAATAAAACTAACACGCTGAAAAATTCGAAAAATACTTTCTGGATTTTGAAAATTTCGAAAAACGACATACAAGTAAAAATCACTCGGTATATCTAATAGGGGCTAAATAGGTTTTCAGCTAAGCACAAATTAATGCTGTAAAGTTTCGTTTGAAATATCAAGAATGAAAATGATTCCTATTAGATGTCGGTCACTGTGTAGTTGTTTAGGTATGTAGAACAAACGACTTCCGGGACTAAACCGTGTAATTATTGGGATGGAAGAACTCAAAGTTTTTAAAATTTTTATAAGAAACTTTATCAGAATAGAAGAAATCGGGTACGGTAACTTTAAACTCAAACATTACAGATAAACTTACTGTTTACCACGCTACTCCAGCTGTACTTTGCAAGCAAATTTGTCAAATTAGGTACATTCTTAATGCTATTTATAGATTATTTATTGAGAATTATCAAATATCCAAGTCACCTACACATAGGCTTTGCAAGTTCCATTCCTTGATGTTATCAAATGCGGTCTCTACAGATCAAACTGGTTCTATAATTGTTATGGATCGAACCTAATGCCAATAAGATTAGTTTTCAATATGATTTTTAGACACCTTTTCCCAATAATTAAACTACCAAGATTAAACTGGAGGTTCCCCCACCCCACTTCCCGTTAATATTTAACAAAAGTTGATTTCCCATGATTTAAGGCTCCCTTTAAGGTTTTGTGGTCTTCGAAAACAAGATATTTTTCGTAGGCCCGCGGCAGTACAATATATTTCCCAAGCTATTCGTTAGTTAAATACCTTACCAATTTCCTCAGGGGGTACAACAAAACCAAATATACACACGGCTGGCTTCAGTGGGACATGGGCGGAGTTATACTACTGAAACATAAGTGTTTATGTCTAAAGGTCAATTCTGTAGAGATGCAGAATGTGATTTTTAATTGTTAGATGCCATGGAATTGATTGCTCTCGCCTAAAGATGGTTGCGACGTTTGAAATCCAAAAGCAGACCTTGAAGACGTCGTGAGAATGTTCCATTTTTGCTTGTTGCTTATATAGCTTTAAAATACATCAGCACATTTGCCTTGGAAAACACAGTGGTAAATTGATATGTTATATTGAACACATAAAAATACATGTAAAATAATCAGTGGGAAGCCAGAACTGGTCAGGTATGCTGTGATAAAAGTTTGTTTATTATAGAGTAATACAGTTGTTAGCAATACCAAATAAAAACAAGGCTGACAATCAGTTTGAATCGGCGATGTTTTTAGCCTTATCGCTGGTGCTGATGCAATGCTGGCTCACTGGGAAGGTAACATGGGGCTGTCGGAATTCAGCCGGGGTTGAGAAGAAATCCTAAACCAATGGTAAATTCGGGGTGATGCGAAGATCCGCTTCCAGTAAAATCGATTTTGGAGTCAGGCGGTAACTCAGTTAACACAACAAACGAAACCACAGGAGTTTAACTAGTGTAAATGTTGCAATTATCCCATAATAAACCGATACGTTTTAGAGACAAAAAATGTTATTTCTGAAGGCCATGGCATCACTTAATAATTAAACATGTAAGCCGAATCGGCTAGAATAACACGTGCGGTTCGCTTGAGATCTCTCGATCTTCTCTGCTGCTACTCGGCGCTGGAATAAAAGCGCTCGGTCTATTAGCAGCCTCTCAGTTTTAGTTCGAGTGCAGGATGGCTGACTGTGTCGTGAACATAACTCCTGCCTTCCTTTTCATTGTATGTTTGCAATTCATCACATTTTATCGAACTCATATCCAATATAGCTGTTGAACCAGATCTGTTTATGACCGTTGATGCCCCTTTTCTTTCCATTTGTATTCTTCATTCTATAGTCGTAATTCAACAGTTATGTTTTTTACATGTGAAAATCTTCTTCTATTGGACTCAACCGCGACGACAGTGAACTATAATTTTCATTTTTCTTTTTTCAATTGTCAGAAACGCTTTGCCTTTGGCGTGTTTGCTTTTTTGTTTCTTACTCCTGACAACAGTTTTTATGAAAATGGGCAAACCGTTGAGTTCCTCTATCTGAACAATTACACGGTTTCCGAAAATCGTTTCTTATATAATAATAATGGCAGTAAAAGCCTTAGAAGTTAGTTAGGTACCTATATATTATTGTATTCGCAACCATATATGTAATGTTAACATTCCTGACCTCATTTGAGTGGGGGAAGTCGTACATTTCAGCCCGCTACTTCCCGCACTCACTTTCCGCTCAAGTGCGGGAAGTGAGTGCGGGAAGTACATTCCCGACCGCTGAGTAGGTAGGGACACTTTGAATCTTGTTGATCCATTCATGCGCGTCACAACCTGTCGTATAATATAATAATTTTTCCAATTTATTATTGTTTAGAATAAAGTGGTTGCGAATAAAATAGTATACAAACCTCGACAGGAAGTTTCCTTAGTCTCGAGATAATAGCTGATTTCGACGCTTCGCGTCTCAATCAGCTAACTAATCTCTCGACAGTAATGAAACACTTCCCATCTCGGGCTGTAATATACTATTACATTCGCATGTCTAAGTTTGTGTCGTATCAGTTCCATAAAGTGATAAGCACTTGACATTTATGTGTTAATAGCTATTTAAGTAACAAGGAATGTAAGGACCTATTAACATTTGAGATAGGCAAGTACAAGCCAAGCCGAAGTCGCGGCTTGTTTCCTGCCGAAAATGTTAATAGGCGATACATTCCGAGTTATCTTATTATATTTTTCCCGCTGCTTATCGAAATTTTCCTAGATTTTTGAAAAAATCATTTTTTTTATATCATGGCAGGAAAAGGTTTCTCCCGTCGCGTATGAAAGAAATTTCGTCCTTAATAAAATGAAGGGATAATAATGTGCTTAAATTGCGAGGTTAGAAGGTGACGCATTCCCGTTTACTAAGAGAAATAACGGGTGTAAATCCTCCCAACACTAATATACTTGGCAGTTTTCCAAAATATTCAGAATTTATACTCGACTGCTGCCTGCTGTGTTATTAAATCTAATTGTGTTGGAAAATTATGGCTCATTGATGGGTTCAAAACGAAAGTTGCTACTGTATGCATCATCTTAAATTTTGATATAACTTGAAAGTGGGCATTATAAAGTTCCCAACCACAACCATTATACGTACAGACCTAGGTTAGACTATTTAGTTTCATCAACTAGAGGAGTAAAATCTAAGTCGGTAATAGTATGGAATGCTTTATTATAGACCTCTTCTCTTTGTTTATTTGAATATATCTATGTAGTGTTGTACATTACAAAATTTTATAAAACTTTGGTATCAATTCTCATAAGTGCCTGACGTTGAATTTTTGTCGGCCAGATTTCTTGGAGAGTTGAGGAAAAGCTTGTTCAGTGTTTAATCTTATGCAGTCGAAGTTTAAAACTTCCACTTGTAGACCAGAAAACCTGTGTTCTATCGCAGCCATGTCAACGGCAACAAAATCTACTAGCGACTACAACAATTCCCCAGTTCGGCTTTGGCAACCGTAACAAACCTTCTCAAAGAACGTGGCTGATACTCCCACAGTGAGGATGTAACAACAAGGCCGATGAACTTCTTGTTGCTGTCAGTTTGGAGAGTTTTGCGAGAAAGTTTAACAAACGATATATTATCAATATTCGATTTTTCCTGTTGGTTAGACTGAAATGGAATACACCACAGCTTCAGCATTTTTAGGTTCAACTACTTTACTGAGGAAATGGAAACATGCTGTGAGTGCTGAGTCTTACAGGTGGGTGCTGTAGTGGCATTAAATTTCTGCTACTAAAACATTTTTCCACCTACGTAGGTCGTTGTAGTTTACATTAGAAAGCTTTGCCTGCCAAACATATCTTTCTTTGAATGTTCATGGATTTGTTTGTTTTCATATTGATTGCAGAAAACAAATGGGATGACGTTTCATTTTGTTATTTTTTAATTGTTACAATGAAGAAAGCTTTTATAGGTTTAGTTATTAACTGCTTTTGTATAATGGTAATGAGAAAATAACAAGATCACTGTTGTTTTTAATACTGGATTATTATTAGATGGTGCTTCCTATCACTACATCGTTTCATTAAACTACTGATGTATTTGAAATTCGTTGAACATGTTAGGTCATATTATGTATTTATTTAAAAAAATAAAATAGCTGTTAATATAAGGGGGAAATGCAAGCATCGATAAAAAAATATACTCAAGTCCACCATTTCATTTTCATACCTAATTATTAACACACGAAGCTAACGAACAGTTCGGCTTGTTTTTAAAGAAGCTTTTAAAAAGCATACCGATGCAGTGTACCATAAAATAATCTACATCAAACGGTAATTAAGGGCTTGGCGAGCAACCGAAGTGGAATAAAATCTCTAAAGTTAACGATCACATAATCCGCATTAAGCAGGCATGGCCTCGAATTTTTAAAATTTCGTTGTTCCAATAAAAAAACAAAAGTTGCTGCAGTCGCATAGCTAAAACGTGCAGTGAGTATTCATTTTTCTAAATTGGCTTTGCTTTAACTGGAGCATGAAATCCGCGCGAAATAAACGAGCACCTTGGTTTAGTTTGGTAACGTTCCGAAATTAAATTATAATTTTTGAAATTATTCAGCTGCGTAATTTAAAGGTTAATATTAAAATGCCGTTGTCATCATTTCCATCTACTTTAAAGTAATTCGTAATATTATTATTGCCTTCACTGAAATTTACAGAAATGTATTTAAAACCCTTCCAAACAATATTATTGAACATCGAAAATAATATAGAAAATATTACTAATGTAGTAGTTATTGATAGATGATAAAGAATTTTCGAAAATAAAGCTCAAAATCGTATGTAATACAGTTTGACATAATGAAAACTGTTTATATAGTTTTATTCGTGGTGAGATTTATAAAGTGTGGAAGTCTGGAAAAAGACAACAATGAAAAATGGTAAAAAACCAAATGGTTCTGCAATAATTCCCTTTGTTTTGAGAGTATCATCTTCAGAGTACAGCTATATTCAGGCTTTTTTTGGAAAATAACTAGTTTTCTATTTACCTTCTGTGACTGAAAATAAAGGTTGGAGAATTGCATAAGGAAGTGATCGCCTAAAGCTTTGGTACTCCGGCGTCATGTTGGAAAGCTGATTAAACATCTCAATGCATTTGGTTGTATAATACCGCTCCTTGGTGGTATTGGTCGACTGTTATTTCCCCAGCAATAGAAATCACTTCGACCCCGATCAAAACCTAATGTAGGCAACAAAGCATTTTTTTATATTGTCTGACGTGTTTGAATTCGTCGACCTCTTTCCTCGAGTCGTATTGGTTCGTTTCTAAGATCGTAATGTATTTTGAACAATTCAGGAATATGTTAATACCATACCCCGGATTTTCTATCTGAAGACGCCTGTTACACACATAAAGCTATGTACAGACTTGCAACTGCGCCCCATCGCGAACCGCACCGCGAACCACGTACCACGCCGTTTGCGGCGTTTTTGTACTAACGAACCGAACCGCGTTGCGCAACAAATCTGCGCAACAGAACTGCGTTCCATGTACAAACAGCTGGGACATTCAGTTCAATTTCTGGTTCATTGTGGTGAAAACTTCGAGTGTACAAAAATGGATGTGCAATTGCAGATAGCAGCGGCTGCGTACATATACATTCACTATGCTTTGAAGGAAAGTATAAGAAACAAAAGCGGCGGCAGAGACGATGGTGGGTGGCAAACAACCACTCCATGCTTACTGCACGAAGTCTAAATGAATACTAGTGGACGGTAATAAAATAAAAACATCCCCGCAAGCGTCGAAGTTCGTTCGACTTGTCCAAACTGGTGCAACGCCGTCGCGCAACCATACTTTGATGTTCCGTCGAGAAACCGACAAGAGATGGAACGCGATGAACCGCGCTCTGCAACCTCTTATCTGGTTCGCGACGGCGTTCTCTAGTTCTCTTGCCGTCCAAATTGGTGCGGCGCAGTTGGCGGTTCGGTTCGCGACGCGGCGCAGTTGCAAGTCTGTACATAGCTTAAGGGATCACAGCAGCCAGTAAAGCAATTATGTTTTGACTTGATCGGGATTTATACGACCTTTCGAAGTTGATGACCTACAGTTAGAGGTCATATTGTTTATTCCACATATAAAGTGCACGTGGTCACAGTTGCAACCCCCGACGCATATCTCTGTATCCGCTTATCGCACTGGATGGCGTTGGTTACGGGAATTTACTTCTTGTAAATTCTAAATTTATTTTAATTGTATAACCAGTAATCAACCTTCTATTGGTTACCGATTTCGCTCGTTTGATAAGTTACAGCCTTCACTTCTCTATTAGTTTAATTGATTTAGAGTTTTTTTATACATTCAGTGTTTGCCAGTCAACATATTAGACGGTTTATAAATCTACAAGGGTCCATATACGATGATATCTACCACTGCTTTGGCTTTTGGCTTGTCCGTGTGGCAATTTGCGTTCGTTGCTGGTTTACATTATATGGGAATAATAACTAAGTTGCGGATAACACACTTTAATATACTCTAATATAATTTCCACATATAGAAATCAATGCACAAATAAGTACAAAATGAATATAGTGCACGATTTATAACTTGTGTGCTAATAGTGTAATTTCGGGTGTCAAACCAGAGCTTGGTAGACGATCACGTAAAGAATGACTGAAACAAGGCGAGCCAGGGTCGCCGAAATATCTCTTCCCGAAACCCAGTCAATCTGGCATACGTCAACGTTTTGTTGCTTTTTGTTGCAGCTTTAACTCTGATTATGCTCTTTGTTGCTCTTTGTTGCAACTTTGACTCTGATGATGCAAGCTGTCATGTCTTGCGAAACGTTAGTCTATATGGGTGCACAAACAGTAAAAAGGCCAAATATGCCTAACTATCGTTGTTCACAAGGTACTCTAATAATAGGGACCAAATCATGGGTGGCTTGTAACAGTTCACGAGCCACCAAAGAACGTAACCGTTACACAAACCCTTGCCTGAGTTCACAAGGTGTTGGGCACAGTAAGCCAACAAATGCTGGGTGTTTATCTACAAAGATGACGCGGTCTAAGCCGAAATTTAATTCTAATATTGACAATTCGAGTAACCCGGAAAACCGCAAACATTATACGTGGGTGGGCTAAAAAGTAATGCACACATGCTTGTAGAAAGCGAACGCAATGACCTGCGGAGATGCGAATGATTGTATTCACAAGCTACATCCGTCCTTTATGCGCATGATAAGTTTGAAAGAGTTTCGTTCATCAGTTCGTTTTTTTAGTAGCGGAAGTATGGAGACGTGTTCTCGTGCTATGCCAACGCAACTTAAACAGCGCGCGGTTAAAGAATTTTTAACTGCCGAAAACGTGATTCTTACTGAGATTTATCGCCGTTTAATGGCCGTTTATGGTGACGATACTGTTGATAGGACTACTGTAAATCGATGGGTAATAAAATTGTATGATTGCGAGCCCGGAAAATCCGTAATTGATGACGAATCACTCAAAAGCACATCGCAAACCGCCGGTCATTTTGGATCAAATTGTCGACGCGTTTGCGATGTTCATCGTCTGTGGCAGTAATCGGACGTCCGCTGCGTTTTTCGTCATCAATTACGGCTTTTCCGGGATAGCAACCACGAAATGTTATTACCCATCGATTCACAGTAGTCCTATCAACAGTACCGTTACCATAAACGGCCTTTAAACGGCGATGAATCTCAGTAGGAATCACGTTTTCAGCAGTAAAAAATTATTTAACCGACATCTGTTTAAGTCGCGTTGACATAGCACGAGAACACGTCTTCATACTTCCGCTACTAAAAAACGAACTGGTGAACAAAACTCCTTTAAACTTGGCATGCGCATAAAGGAAGGCTGTATCTTCCGAATACAAACATTCGCGTCTCCATAGGTCATTGCGTACGCGTTCTATAAGCATATGTGCATTACTTTTCAGCCCACCTACGTATAACAGAATTATTCTCAATTTTTATGGTAGGCACATGTTTTAAAATGCTTTGAATAGTATAAAATGTTTTAGAGGTTATATATGTAACAACTGTATTTTCGAGAACAAAAAATTTGGTAATTTTATTGTATAAAATAATTTATTGTGTACGATTATAAAGAACATTGAATCGTGTACTAAAATAACAGAGAAAGTATGTTTTTGTATTTAGAGATGCATTACTAGAAAAACCTGTTGAAGGCAACTAATAAATATACGACATAATAATTTTCATTGCTTGCTTGTTTGCTTGCTTGACGCCACTTTGAGAGCGAACCCGTGGGCCGAATTGGCTGAATTTGGTGTCAATCGACTCAGGACGACGCAAATTTTTATAAGTGACTTTTTTATGTGGATTTTCTAACCTCAAAATTAACTCCACACACAAAATGGATCACTCTTGTACAAATTGCATTAAATGAATTATTTCGCGCCCAATTTGGGTGCAGAACGCTAGTTGAATAATAATTTGAATCGTGCACTAATATAATCGAGAAGGTAATGTTTCTATTTAGAGAGCTGCTGCTGTCATTATACGAAAATTAAATACCCTTAAAGCATTAGTTATAAGAAAAGACTCTTGATGCAAGTGACATCAGAAGAAATAAAATCTATTAATTTTCTCTACAATATAAAGCAGAAAATTATTTAATTTTGCATTCAGAATTATCTCCAATAAGGAATTTAATTTAACCTGAACGATTTTATAAATTTTGCATTTCTATCATAGTTTTCTAAACTGGGATTGGCAGTTATATTTAAGCTGTGAAATCTGTTGCTTAAATTCATTATAGAAATAACTTTAAAACATTTCCCAGAAGTCTATTTATTGGAACAAATTTTAGTCATGAAATTTTGCTTGTGTTGCATATAATTTAATAAATGGTTTGTTGTCGAATAGTCATTTAACTTAAGTGAACGTGGAAAACACGTAGTGTGGTGTTTACAAAATCTCTAGCAACACGTTTACGAGATTAGAGATTAGAAATTCATATAATATTTGGGGTGCTACCACATATTACTAATCAACTGCTGGAAGAGTTTACCAAACCTATACTAGAGATGCCTAATTTAATTTTTATCCAATTTTTCATTTATAATTAGTTCCATAATCGAAAGATCTAACAGAATCCTTCGAAGTTATATTGTGTAAAAACACATTCAGAATGTTTGCTTACAATTGTAATATAAGCGGTCTGACCTTTCTCGATGGCAACGAACAATTTTTCTGTCACTATATTTCTTTAATGTAGCAAGAGCTTATAAAAACGTGTTTCATACTTTTAGGTGAATATATGGAGGAGGCATCTTGCAGTACAACACTTCAGTTTATGTCACTAGGTACTCACAGAATCAGGGCAAGTATTTGAGAACTTCAATTAAGTTCTCCTAGGGCGACCCACATCTTAGGTTTAAAATTTTCTCGGTTTATTGGCTATGTAATTTGAGGTTCCACTCGAATCATCTTTCAGAAAGCAGTGTCGCACATTTTAACAGCCATGTAATGGGTTATCTTAAAAGTTTCGTGGAAGCTGCTGTTTTTCTGGCCAGTTCCATTTTCGGGAAATTCTGACGTCCTCGCGCCAGCTGACGTTCTGTTTCTTAACCGCACATTAGCGAAATGGATAAACAAACGTCGAACTCAAATGGAACTCTAACTAGTAACGACTGATGATAATGCTGTAAGTTTTCTTTCCACTTAGTGTTGCAAGTCGCATGAAAAACATAGATCAAATTTCTGTGGGTTTGAGCCAAGAGGATAGTTCAAATTAATTAAAATAATTAGAAATTAGGTCAATGAACAAAAGTTGGCAGTAAATATGGTTAATCATTTCAATTATTGGTTCCAGAAATAGAAATAATCGTTACAAATGTTAAAAAGAGAACTACTTGCCAATGCCACCAATGTAAGTCTTGTTGGATTTACATTAGAGTGCAACGTTAGATAACATTAATAGTCATTGAAACTAAGAACAGATGTTTTAAGCCCTTTTACTAGAAAGAGACTATTGCGATATTTAGGAGTAGTCCCGATATTAATAGATCCAAAAGTTATAATCTTTAAAGATTTCGCTGTCGACTTCAAATTGCAATTTTCTATTTACCGTCGTTCTTCATGAAAGCTTTGTGGTTTTAAAAAATAATTCTATATTAACGAGAAATATCAATATGAATGGTAGTGTTCTCAACATTAGAAATATTTAAGGAAGATCGAATACTTGTCCAGGATTTTTTCAATGTAACAAGACATTCAAATGCTGGATCTTGAACATTATTCAAAGGGATTACTTACGATTGG
This sequence comes from Agriotes lineatus, assembly GCA_940337035.1. NCBI lineage: Eukaryota > Metazoa > Arthropoda > Insecta > Coleoptera > Elateridae > Agriotes > Agriotes lineatus. The sequence goes on along the minus strand of OW679202.1, from coordinate 1,267,819 downwards.
AAAAACTCGCCACTTTCATTAATATTTTCGTTAGTCTTTAAGTGTTCTCGATGGTGTACCTGTTTAGCAATTGTAATTTTACTTTGTAAAGTTTCTTCCATGTATCCCTCAGCGATACTTGTAGATAGCCATCCCCATCTCTCTTAAGTGTAGTTATATCACCACCGCCATCCACTAGTGAAGTCGCTGAGGTGCGCCGTAAACAGTGCCATGTATACAGTTCCGGTTTTACAGACAGGTACGATGCTATTTTTGTTGGCATTTTTGCAAAAGTATGTAGACCTACTGGTTGAACTGAACATTTCTCACCTCTAGTGCACAAATGAATGTCGATGAGGTGTATAAGATTGTCTGAAATCCACGTACTTATTAAATAGGAAAATGTTGATTCCATTATTTTCTTGAGTCATTACAAAGCTCCTCGGTTTGTATGTTTTAGTATTTGGAATTTTGACTAGTAAAATTTCGTCTTTTTAATGATGTCATTCAAGCATAATTTGGTCAATTGATCGCAGCACAATCCTTCTGCTAAACCCATAATTAAAGCAACCTAAAAGTTACAACACAAACTTAAAAAAGGTAATAATAAAACTGGTTGTTATTTTATCTTTATCAAAAGAAATTCCCTGTCTGGAGCGCATAGTAAAAACTTGTAAACTTTGCCTCTTGAAAGGATTTTTCATTTTTTAAACTGAAAACCTAATTAATAGTAGGTTATTCCGGGTTATGCCGTCGTAGTCGATTTAAACTTGACGTTTCGCTGCTCATGCTGTCAGCTTCTTCAGAAGTTTTCTAAAGAGTTTACAGTCTTTACAGACGACCACTGCATAACCTGGCAAACCTACCATTATGGACAATGGACGTGAAAGAATGCATTCGACTATGAATCTAATTGTTTCTTCTTTAAAAAGGCAATTAGCTTGGAGAATCAAACAATATTTAAATGCTGTTTTATGATTATGGTGGATTTCAACATTGAAAAGGCACTTCAAAGACTTGATGGCTTATAAGTTTTGACTTGTTCTCCAAAATAGCATTGAAAACTTTGAAGTCTCGGCAACGTTATAAGCAGAATTATGCATGTGCTTTTAATAAAGGAAACATGGATAGTCTTTCCAAGAATTATTTGGAAATAAAATATGAATTTACCCCGGATAAAATCTACGAAATCGACATTTCAGCTGTATTTCAAGACCTTCAAGCAATCGCACATTAGTTACAATTTACGGATTTATCCCTGCAATAATATATTTTTTTCCAGAAAATATGTCGGAGATTCTGATTTAATGGAGTCGTAACTGGAGTCGGTATTGGTTCAGAGACGAGATGGATGCTTTCCCGAATCTTTTGCACCACGTGTTTTATCTAGCTTTGGAGTTATACCCTGTTGCACGTTATTTATTTATTTATTTATTTCGCACTCAGCCAACAGCCGTTAGGCCAATTATAGACGTCGCCGTGCATTTATGGGGACTTCCAACCCCACTAACGACTGTCATGATGTTATTATGACAATCGGGACCAACTTTTTTTCGTGGTAGCCGTACCACGAGTTGCCGGGAGAAGGAGCCGTGGAACTCCCATCCAAGTTCTGACCAGAGAGAGCGTTGCTTAAGTCTGCCGATCGAACGTGGACGCTTGTACAAGCTACACCACCCGGAACCCAATGAAATTAGTAAGTAAGTAAGAAGTAAGATAGTTGAAGAAATTGTAGAATGAGCAATGAAGGAAAATCAGAAAATAAGTAATGGGGAGAAATAAAAGAGAAGGATTCATACAGAGACATCCATTTCCAAAAGTGTCTTCTTCTTCGATGTAGGCTGAGAATTTGTTACTACTCACACAAAGTGTATTTTCATGCGCCATTTTGGTTGCGGCCCGTCCAGGTGGTTAGCTCAATACGTTGATTAAGACATAATACCCTTTCAAAATGAGTATGATCACCAAAAGTGTTGGTATGACGGGAGAAGACTGTAAGTTGTAATCGATGTTCGAGTGTAATATTTTAACGCAAACGGTTTATCAGTCGCCAGCCGCTTGAAAATGAACTAAAAGAAGAGAAATCAAGGTTGCTAAAAGGCATTATTTTGTACAAAAGCAGGACAAATGTGGAAATAAAATATAGATAAGACGCACGTGACGAATAATGCAAGAAAGTATGTTGCTCTTTTAGCTGTACTGGTTGATGGAAATATAAATATTGATGACTATTTGCTGGTGCAGTTTACTACAAGGAAACAGTAGAACACAACATTAGCAAAGCCCTATTCCAACGATTTCGGTAAATCCTAAGTCAATTTCCTCCTGAAGAAAGAAAGATTTGGATTGATATTCCCTGTCACAAAGATTATCTCCATTATCTGTAGCAGGAATATTATCTCAAAGCTGCAAACTATTATGACCTTCGAAAGACTTCAAGAACGACTACATCTATACAGGTTAAAGTTAATTTTGACACTTATAACGTTCAATAATGTAAACAATTATATTTTCTGATAATATATTTAAATATATTTTACCATATTTTCATTCAGCTTTCTGCCCTATGCTTGTATTTTTGCTTTCAATAGCTGCAATTGGAGCACTATTTGAAGTTTTCTGTTCGACTGTGGCCCACCCTCCCCTATTACGCAATTCGGCTTTGCTACACTCTCACAAATTGTTAACAGCAACAAAATTTCTTGGTGTATAGTCACTTCAAATGAAAGAAAGAGTTACAATCTAATATTTTTACATTAACATACATACTCAAGCCGGGCTCCATAGCTTAGTGGTAAGCATTCTGGCTATTGATCTAAGGGTCGACAGTTCGATCCCCGACCCCGGTGAGGTTTTTAAAAATAAAAATGAAAACCTCTATAGAATGCCATCATTCGGAAGCGATGTAAAGCCGTGGGTCCCATGTTACTACGATGTGCAGCATGTAAAAGATCCTTTGTTAGGGTTGGAACTCCTTAGTCTCGGCAAAATTCTAAGTAGGACAAAGGTACCTGGTACTCTGCATGCCTAGACCTTGTTCATGGGGTTGGCAAAAAGGGCCTATGAAGGCCTATTTGCTAGACATGAGTCTCCCCACCTTTTTAACGGCCGCTATATTGTAGAATAGAATCCGAAATCTATTTGTGTAACAGGCTCTTTACTTAAATTAATCAAGCATGATGCAATGGAATCATAATAGTAATGTCTTCCGGGTTATGCTGTGGTCATCGGAATTTTCGCTGATCATGTCAGCTTCTTCAGAAGTTTTCTTACAGACTGATACCGTAGTCCATGCTTCTCGTTATATACCAAGAAGTCGTTATGGTTGACTGTTCATGCAAATCTTGTGTGTTACTGGGAAGCCTCGCTTTCCTCCACCTGTTGGTGCAATGAAGCACCAACAACAAGTTAAGCCATATCGAAATATGATCGACACTGACCGCTGTATACACGCTTATTCTTATCATCCTTGATAAAATAGTTATTGTTAATGTATTGGTCGATTTGTCCTAATATATACATACAATATTATTATTATTATTATCACTACTATGCAGGAATTCTTATGGATTTTCAAAAATCCAAGCAACTTTAATGGAGAAGACGGTTACTGCCTAAGCAAGACATGGAAGGTAGCCTTGCAAAACATATAGAGAGATACAGAAGTTTTACGTGAGCAATCAATAGAATAACGACATACGTTTTGCATGTGCAGCCAACCGAAACTAATGCCAATTATGTTTGAATATAAATGGAATCACCAGTTTCAACATTTACAAGATTTATTTACCTCACAGAATGGTAATGAGGTAATTATAAACGAAGTAGTTAGCAATGATGTTTAAAATATGGAGTTCGAGTTGGATTTTTTCATAATTGTTAATAATTTTGGTCTAACTTACAATGCGTTTGTATATTAACAGTTAAATAAGTGCTCATGCTTCGTTACTCGTAGGTTAATTTTTATTACTAACGTCGCTTGTGGACATTAGTTAGTTGTCGTTCATTTCGGGTCAAGCCGACCCTATTCACATGGTTCTGTAGGATTCAAGGCATGGCACAACCAAAATAGCGGCGCCGTGAAGGTAAGTGAGTTAGAATTGGGAAGTACTCCGAAAATGTGTGGGCGACTTCCACTGATTCATATGAGAGGTTGTATCGTCACATTGTCCTCGCGGGGAATGCATCTTGGTAGCATAGGTTTTAGGCAAGTCGTGGCGTACGGTGTAGAGGAAAAGTTTGTGGTTGGGTATTGGAAAGGCGCTGCTACCGTGAAGCTTACTTCAAAGTCGGATTATAATTTTTGTATCTTAACTAAGAAAAAGTAATATGGTAGCAAGTTGCGGTTTAGTTATTCTTCAAAATTACCGTTGGTAAATCAGCTGCTACCTGTTTTTGTAGTACCCGGGTTGCAAGGTAATTTGGTTCCGATTTACTTATTCTGAATCGCTGTTCACGTTTCGAAGGATCCCGAAGTAACTTAGTCTCGAAGTTGACTGTTCATCACCGCTGTTTTGTTGGACTTTCTCTCCGAGACTCAACTTGTCTTTCATTCCTTACCAATGTGTGTGTGTGACGCCACCGAGCAGGGTGGTTTCTACAATTAACCATGAGCCTCTATATAGGGTTGCATCCTGAATTGAAGGATACAGAACCAAACAGGCAGGGCCGGCTTATCCCGAAATGAACGAGAACTAACTAATTTCCACAAGCAGCGTTAGGAATAGAAATTAACCTTACAGCTTCACTAATATTTGATATAAAAATTGTTTTTTGGATATATTTTAGTATTTCACATTTAAACGTTTTAAAAAATACGCTGCAAGATGAAGGAAGGTTCACCTTAAATACTATAATAACTTTTAAAAATATATTTAATAATGACATTAAACTTATTATTGTCGATTTATAAAAAAATTACACAGACATACATTTAGAAAGGCAGTTTGTCAAGATTCATAACATTTTCCGGGAGTTGTTTTTAGCTGTGGGTAGTAAAAACCGAGATGAATTGCCAGGCAAACTTAGGAAATGGGAAATTACTTTAATTCCTCATTTTCAAATTGCATTAGTAAATTTTTCTTTTCAACGCCTCTGAATTTTGTTCAGAGATGTCTAAAATTGATAGAAGTTGCAACACCGCTATACATTACATATGTAACGGCAGTTTACTAAGAGATACATGTTATAAACATCTTATATTATAATTTTAACAAAAATCCGAAATTTTCAATAATAGTTTGGTAATGGTGTGGGCTAACTATGGGTTTTATTTAATTAGAGAAGTGCTGAAATAGCTTGAAGTGAGGTTATTTGCATTGCGGAGGAATTGATTGAGTCATAAATGTAATATGTATTTTTATGATAATGCATAATACGAACACATAGAAGCCACTGTACTGATGTATCACGAAATGAATTATACATGAGGGAGGTGTTCCACTTCCATAAAACAATGTGTGTAATAGTAACAAAAAGATATCAGTAATATATCGATAAGTACCGTGAGCTAACCTTTACTTGTTAAGTAATTTTGTTAAATGAAAATGGTCACGACAGATATTTAGAAGTTAGTACATTATGGATTCAGGTTTTGTGATGTTTTAAACAAAATGTCATGCAAAGGTTCTAGAATCAAATTATATGAAAAGCTATAGTTTAATTGTTTTGTCATAATTAATTATTTTATGATTTCAGCTCACATGTAATATAATTTATTGAAATGCAAAATCGAGAAGGCCAGCAAACGTAATCAAATTTCTATGAAATATTCGTTTACTTTATCTATTTACTAAATTCCATTTTAGATTTTATGCACTGCTGTATCGTTTTATGGGTAATTTTAAATTTGTGTTGGTGAAATCACTTCTACGCACTGTACGCACTGTCTTAAATTGTAGCTCAGTGCAATTACTTTCACGGCTATTTCTACTCTAGAAAACAATTTGTGTAATCGACCGCTTTATTCCATTTAAAGCAGGTACAAACACATTGTTAATTTCAAAAACTACAGAAATTATAGGAGTGTTGGTTCTTAAAGCTAAAGAACCTAGATGTTGATAATGAATTTCAATAATTCATGTTTGAAATTAGAATGTCTATTCGTATGTTTGTATTTTAAATTGTAATATTTTTTAAATTTAGAATAATAGTTCCAATTTTTATTAAACTCCTTCAGTATGTGGTTTGGATGTTATTATATTTGTAGTTAGTATATAGTATTTCATTTTTACTTCCCTCGTCTAAAAGACGAAGGAAGTATTGTAATCGCGAAAAAATCACCTTCAGAGATTTCTTCAGGTCTCCACATTTCAGGGTCCCTAGATGACGAAAAACAGGTTTTCTCAATTTCGTCTGTCTGTCTGTCGTCTGTCTGTTGACGGTATAGCTCAAAAACTATTAGTTGGAGGAAGACGATATTTTGCATACACATTATACCGGGTGGTTGGTCATACCTTTGAACATAGGCAATTTACATGGCTTATCACGGTTATGAATATTCCTGCTCACCATTTTTATGGAAAAATATGGTAGTAGTACTAAATGAAAGAGGATAGTTTTCCGCGTCGTTTAGTATTAAAAACTTATTGGATAATGTTAATTGTGCATAAAAATATTAATTTTAAAATTATATATTTGCAAATATGGGCGGCCGCGCTTCCCAAATATGAGTGGCCGCGCTGTTAAAAACAAAAGCTGTCTCTTGACAACTCAGATAATTCTGTCGCTTAAAATGAATGCAATTTACTCTAACGAGGAAAGGGTGTTCATTATTAAAACTTTTTATGCTTATTAAGTATTTTTAATACCGATCCATGATTAACATTGCACTCACGAGCTACTGATCTTGCACTTGTGTTTGGATTTAGTTGTATTAATGCCAGAACCCTTTCCTCTAAATAATCATTTCGACTTTCTCGATGACCTACAATATTATACATTTAAATAGTATCAATGAACACATACACTTTATGAATTGAATTATTTACCTTTGCTTTCTGTAGCTGCTACACTTCCCGTCATTTCGAATCTCTGCACATAAGTTTGTATTGTTGCAATTGTTGGAATGGGGCTATCTTGAAATTGTATCGAAAATAAGTCCCTAACTCTGCATAAACTATTGCCAGCATAAATTTTTTATTAATGAACACCCTTTCCTCGTTAGAGTAAATTGCATCCATTTTAAGCGACACAATTATCTGAATTGTCAACAGACAGCTTTTGTTTTTTAACAAGCGTGGCCATTCATATTTGGAAAGAGCGGCCGCCCATATTTGCAAATATCTAAATTTTAAAATAAATATTTTTATGCACAATTAGCATTATATAATAAATTTTTAATACTAAACGAAGCGGAAAATTATTTTCTTTAATTTAGTACCACTACAATTTTTTCTATAAAAATGGTGAGCAGGAATATACATAACCGTGATAAGCCATGTAAATTGCCTATGTTCAGAGGTACGACCAACCACCCGGTATATTTACCTGGCATGAAACCGAAAAAATTTCAGACAAATATATACAGGGTGAGCACCTTAAAAAAAGTGTTGCTTATTTTTCATTTAATAGAGAAATATATGGAATTAGTTCTTTGTATATAGCGCAGGCTTTAACCTTGCCAAAAATGGGACCCAGGAGATGCAGAATAAATGTTCTGCGAGACAAAAAAGAGCAACGAATAAGTTCGGTACTGCAGCCCCACCGCAAGAATTCGTAGTATCCCGATGGCTCACGCGGCAAGCTTGATTCAGCAGTGGCCTTCTGACGAACAATGAAATGAATGGGCAGCCTCGTTCGCAAGCAACTAAAATTCGAATCCCATCACGGGTAATATTCCTTTTATTTAAAAATTGATTTACTTTGCATTACCAAGTGTTTCCATTCTCTTGCTTCAGTATTATTAGAAAAGTGAAAATAGTTTTAGTTCTAGTTTTCTTCGATTTATAATAGTAGATTATATTATAAGTGGGAGAACTGCATCATTATTTGCGAGTGAGAATTTTGAATCGCGAGTGCCCCAGCAGGAACGATGCAATTTCTCACGAGCTTATAATGGCATTTCGCTCACGTGTGATATACGACGTAGCAATTCTTGTTCCTAAATAGTTTACGCAATCAGCATATGTCGCGAAATAAATTCATAATTAGTCGCTTATGATTTGTGATATACGTTTGACACTACTGAAGTGTATTGGTAGTACTGAAGTTTATTGTCAGTCTATGTCAAATTCGAGGTTCGTAGGTTAGGTTTTGTTTGTTATTTGACACAGACTGACGCAAAACTTAACCTGAAAATTACGAATTTGACATAGCTTGACGGTGCTACCAACAATGCAGTAGTATAAATATAGAAAACTCACTTGTGAATAAAACTTCATTTTAGTCACTGAAAACAGTTGTATAATGTATGGTAATAGGCGCTACTGTTAGATAATAGTATATTGTATGTTAAGAGCTGAAAGTGCATTCTTGCCGCTTGCGCATGAATATTGCTGGTTGAGACGAAGTCGAAACCAGCAATCATGCAAAAGCGGCAAGCGCACTTTTAGCTCGAAACATACATACTATTTTTTCGACGACTGAGCATATTATTAAAGGAAAATATCAAATTTCGTTTTATCGCAAAAATTAATTGACAATCAAGTTAACATTACTCGCGCAGTCTATATGACATGTGACGCGATTATTTCCACAAATGACGGGCGTTGTCAAGGAAACATTCGGACGTGGCTACCTATTTTGTTCACGCGGAAACCCAAAACGCTCGGCGAGCGGCAAAAAGATGAAAACGCACGCTCAGCGGCAAATGTCAACTTTCTGTTGTCAAATGACAGTGAGAAAAATCTACTTTCGATGTCAGTCGTCGAAAAAATTACTTATAGTCTGTTTTTTTGCTTTATGATTCAGAGCAGGCTTTGCATTTGCATTTTTGTAACAGTGTAGGTAGTTAGTGGCAAAGGAAAAAACACTAGTTATGTCAAAAACCATTAGAACTGTCAATGTGTTAACTTGTAAGCTCTATTATACTTAATAAGAGCTAAAATTACTGAACCATTGACATTAAATAAGGTATTGCTTTATTTTAAGTACGTTTATTTAAGCTTCATAAAATTTCTAGACATCTATCTTTTATGTACTAATGTAAAAATAAATATATTATTAATAATTTGCTGATGATTTTTGTTTGTAGAACTGTGTTGTATAAGTTATTATTTATGCTACACATATAACAGGCATTTCAAAATAAAGAGATAATACAAAATACTCTGGTAGAACCATTTTCAGAGATATAATTTACCAGAATTTAGATGGATAGACTTCAGGATAATCATCCAGAATCTGATTCAGAATAGGTGTTTGAGCACTAATCAGGATCGAAGTTCCAATGTTTTGTAGCCTTCTCAGTTTTTCGTTATTTGGAACATTCCTGATTGCCTGCTCGCCTTGGAATTTGTGGACTGTATGATTGTAGGTTTCACTGAATTATACACACGTTGAAAAGCAAAAGTAGTAATTTATTGCTATAAATTAACACTAACAGTTTAACATTTACAAAGAATTAGTTTTCGTAGTGCGTGACCGGTTTGCATGCTGCCACTTTGACAGATGAAACGTAAGTGTTTTTAGAATCGGAAGCACGCCCGGCAGTCTACTGCGCACAGTATTGATTCAGAATACAAGAGAGGCGGCAAAAATTTATAAAGTCCTTAACATACCGCCCGCCTTGGAAAGGGTAACCTTTCAAATAAAACAGTACAGAGTTGACATGTAAAAGCTAGAGTAAAACATGTAACATGAACACACATATATACAAAGCCTAATAGTACATGGATCTTAATCTAGTACAAGAAAACCCGAACAATGGGGAGCCAAAAGGCTTTACGAAAACTGCGCTGAACGCTAACGCACTAGTTCACAACACTAGGTAGCGGGCACAATTTAGCGAAGGATCGCTTCACGATCCCTGACACAGTGTTCACTGACGCCACACGCGTAACGCCGTCAAGGCCAGGGTGCAGCTCGGTGACCCGGCCTAACCTCCACTTCAGAGGGGGTAGATTGTCATCCTTGATGAGGACCATGGAACCAGGCTGGAGGTCCGAAAGATGCGTGCGCCATTTGGTGCGCTGTTGGAGTTCCGAGATGTACTCTTTACTCCATCTCTTCCACACATTCTGGTGAAGTTGTTGTATTCTCTGGTATTTAGACAGCCGAGACTCGACTATCTCAGTAACGTTGGGATCAGGCAGTGACACCAACGGACGACCAATCAGGAAATGAGCAGGAGTCAAAGGCTGAAGGTCGTTTGGATCAGAGGACAAAGGGGACAGGGGTCGGGAGTTTAAGGTCGCTTCCACCTGTGCTAACAAAGTGCTAAATTCATCATAATTTAGACTAGCGTTACCTATAACGCGACGTATGTGATGTTTGGAGGACTTGATTCCGGCCTCCCACAATCCGCCAAAGTGGGGACTGTGCGCGGGTATAAAATGCCAAGCTACTCCGTCGTTCGCGACTGATTCGGAAATAGAAGGGTTTTGTTCCGCGAGAAAATTGCCTAATTCGATTAACTCGGAATTAGCGCCTACAAAGTTAGTGCCGTTGTCTGAGTAGACATGGAGCGGTTTGCCTCGTCGAGCCACAAACCGGCGAAAAGCCATTAAGAAGGCTTCAGTAGAAAGATCAGCGGCCAATTCAAGATGCACTGCCTTTGTGACGAAACAATAAGCTGTAACTCGTTGTAAGCGAGCGAAGCTTGAATACTGACTGAACGGAAATGGTTCAACAGAGGTTACAAGAAGACTCTGAACTTCTTTATTGAATTCTGGAAGCTCAGCACGAACATGTTTGGAAGTAGGCCAAGAGGCCTCACCTTCGCTTAGCCAGGTGGGACCATGCCACCAAAGGCTTAACAGACCCAGCGGGTCAAATATCTGCGATCTTTCAGACAAGATGCTACGCTTGGTAGCCTTACTACTTGTAGAATTTGAAATATTGAACATCAGATGATCGCTTTTAAAGGACCAAATCAAACCAAGGGTGTTTGTGTGCTCATGTGCACTGAAATCAAGAACACCCGGATGCAAATCGGAATCTGGTATTCCATCAAGAACTTCTGGAGAGTTAGAAATCCACTTTCTAAGTTTGAAGCAGCCTGACTCAAGAATCTGATCCAAGTTTGAGCAGAGAGTACGCGCTTTCTCAGGAGTGTCGGCACCTGTCAGAAGGTCGTCGACGTAGAAGTCCTCCTTTATGATTCGAGAGACTTCGGGATTTGAAGCCTCACATTCGATGCCCAATTGGGTTAAGCATCGAATAGCAAGAAAAGATGCTGAAGCGGTGCCATACGTAACCGTATTCAGGTCGTACGACCGAAGAGGCTCAGCTGAGGAGGGTCGCCACAAGATTCTCTGAAGGGGCCTATGGTTAGGATTCACCAGAACCTGGCGATACATCTTCTCGATATCAGCTGATATAGCGAATAAATGCTTGCGAAAGCGAACAAGAATTGAAAATAAGTCTTGCTGCACGGTTGGGCCAACCATCTGAATGCTGTTCAGAGATTGCCCGGAAGTGGTTGCTTGAGAACCATTGAATACAACTCGGAGTTTAGTTGTCAGGCTTTCCTCTTTTAAGACTCCGTGGTGGGGTAGATAATAGGATATCTCGTTTGAATTAGGGTTTGAAACGGACATATGACCTAATTCAGAATATTCATTCATGAAACTCGAATAGCGATTGGACAAGTCAGGGTTCGCTTGTAACCGCTTCTCTAAGGATAAGAATCTTTTCTGAGCGATTTGCAATGAATCGCCCAGTACCTCTACAGGCTTCTTGAAAGGGATAGAGACAACGAATCGACCATTCGCTTCTCGTTGAGTATTTTGCAGAAAATGTGCCTCACAGGCGTTCTCTTCATTCGTGCGAACCTTTTCCTCTGGGTAATGTTCGAGTTGCCAAAACCTAGCAATGGGGTCAGAAGCATCCTCGATCGTGCCAAGATTGCACTGTACAGGGTACGCAGAAGGAGGGCCTGTAGGGCCAGAAACAATCCAACCAAAACGAGTCTTTTGGAGGATGGGAAGATTTGGGCCTAGACCAATTTGTCCAATACAAAGGAGCTGCCAGAAAATGGGCGAACCAATCAGAATGTCGATGGTGCCCGGTTGGTCGTAGGACAGATCTGATAACTTGATGTTATCAGGAACCTTGAAACTGTTTCGCTGGACGCGAAAACTTGGGGTAACACCCGTAATCTCATCGAGAACAAGACAGGATAGGCCAATGCCGTATGAAGTGTGAGGGGCTTGCAGCTTGATATCACACCTAGCCTTGATTTGAGAAGTGGCTTTACTTAAGCCAGAAACAGTAACGTTGACTTCGCGAATTGGAAGCTTCAACCTTTTGCACAAATCTGAACGTATAAAGTTCGATTGGGAACCGGAATCCAACAGGATTCGCACAACATGAGGCGTACCATCATCAGCGATGAGTTTAGCGGTAGCCGTAGGTAAGAGTACCTGAAAAGCATTCGAACAGAATGCCGAAATCGATTGGTTTAGTTCAACAGGGGTTTCTGCCGACATCGCAGATCCTGGTTGACTAGAAGAAGCATTTTGAGGTTTATCCTCATGAAGAAGTGTGTTGTGCCTTGATTTGCACTTTCTACACGTATATTTGGAGCTACAAAGGCTCGCAAGGTGACCCTGAGTTAGGCAATTAAAGCATACGCGGAGCTCTTTTGCCTTTGACTTTCTGTCAAGAACAGACAGCTTGACAAACTTATCGCATTTGTACAAGGAATGAGATCCTTTACAAAGTGGACACGAAGGGGTACCTGACACAAATGATTTAGAATGTACCTTGGAAGACCTTTCGGGTACAAGCTTGCTATCTTTTACCTCTAGAGTTTCTAGAAGCCTTGCTGTATTTTGTAAGAATTCCTTGAACTCATCAAGATTAGGCAGGTCAGAACTTGACCGGTTTCTAAGGACCTCCCATTCACGAAATGTAGTGGGGTCCAGTTTTTTAGAAACTACATAAATTATAACAAAATCAAGAAGCTCGCTTTCGGTAGCTAATGATTTGATTGCTGCAAAATGTTTGAATAACATATCGCTAATCGTACGCAATTTAGTTGCAGATTCCTTACTGCAAGATTCGAGTTCAAATATAGCCTTGAGGTGGTTATGAACCAGAATTTTTGGATCATTGTATCGATTGCACAATGCCTCCCAAGCTAGAGTATAATTACCCGCAGTAAACTCTAAACTTTTTATAATTTGGCTTGCATCACCCTGTAAACTAGCCTTTAAGTAATGCAGCTTTTGAATATTAGTTAACGCTTGATTCTCATGAATTAAACTAATAAAAATCTCACGAAATTCGAGCCATTCTGAAACGTTTCCTGAATATTTGGGAATTGAAATGGCAGGAAGGCGTACAGCTTGATTATTGCAATGTGAACTGCAATTTGAATGCGTTGATCTTACGCTACCGTTAGGAGATCCAGCACGATCTGGTGCAACATCAGATTGTTTGTTGTGTTCATTAATCAAATATTCAGCTTGTGAGATTGCACGAAAATAAGAGTTTTCAAATTCAACTTGTTGCTGCATTTCAGATTCTACATCCTCACTGGTTTCTAAAATTTGTTCGTGAACCTCATAATATTCTGATAACAAAGTGGCTATAGCATCCAATCTTTTTTGCAATTCAATAATTTGAGTACTAGGTAAAAACTGATCTTCATCATAAATTTTTTGCAAAGATTGAACATGATTTGAAAAACGCGTAAGCTTGCCTTTAATAGAGCCACGTGCTCTTACAAGCGAATCCATAATTGTTGCGATTAAAAACAATTTAACCGATCGAACTTACTTTTCGTACGCCCCTGGTCCGCGGACCCAACGGGTCAACTATCTGTGATATTTCAGGCAAAATGCTACGCGCGGTAGCCTTACTACTTGCAGAATCTGAAATATTCTTTAATGATAAAACCCTTTCGCACGCCTCTGGCGCGAATTTGTTTATAACTCAGACAGCGCTTGCTAATAACGGGAGAAACTTGTCGCTTACGACGCAGAAAAACGACCCCGGTACAACGCGGGAATGAATCACGACGCGGATGGCCGTGTACTACGCAAGACCAAAAATGCGCCACGAACGCGAGACTGTTTTAACAACGCAAACGGCTCTGCAATTTGAAAATGCAGGGGATATCGCTAACAAACGTAATAGCTTGGCATTTCACGCAATTAAAATGTTTATATGACTCATAAACCATTTGTTTACGCGATAATACACAGCTGAAATTAAGCACACATGCGAACACAGACGAAATAAACCAAATTTATGCATAGGAAAATCAGGCTTACATTGATCTTGGTGTGTGCCGCCTTGCCGGTTTTCTGTTCCTACTACCGTCTCGCTTGCAGCTGGCCGCTGGCTCCACACCTGCACGAATTTGGCGCGAGACTCGGCGTTTGGGTATCTACCGTCTGCTGTCTTCCTTCCTCTCGCTACGGGCACCGCATGCTCCCTCTTTGTTCCACGCGTTGCTGCGAAATTGGACGCTGCTTCCTTGCGGCCGATTGTATGCGATGCAATACAAACTGAATATGCTTTGTACTTGCCTATGACCAATGTTGTCGAATGCTGTCGCTGTTTTGGACCCGCAATGACCTAATGTGGTTTATATCCGGTTCTGTAGGACCAATGTTTGAGCACTAATCAGGATCGAAGTTCCAATGTTTTGTAGCCTTCTCAGTTTTTCGTTATTTGGAACATTCCTGATTGCCTGCTCGCCTTGGAATTTGTGGACTGTATGATTGTAGGTTTCACTGAATTATACACACGTTGAAAAGCAAAAGTAGTAATTTATTGCTATAAATTAACACTAACAGTTTAACATTTACAAAGAATTAGTTTTCGTAGTGCGTGACCGGTTTGCATGCTGCCACTTTGACAGATGAAACGTAAGTGTTTTTAGAATCGGAAGCACGCCCGGCAGTCTACTGCGCACAGTATTGATTCAGAATACAAGAGAGGCGGCAAAAATTTATAAAGTCCTTAACAATAGGAATACAACTCGTCTTCCGATTCTGTATCAGATTCTTCCAACCTAATAATAACAGGAGGTATATCATCCACACAATTTAACAATGTGCTTTGCCCAGTCACTTTATATTAGTAGTTCACAGTGCTCAACGTTTTTTTCCATATGTTTGCTGTACACAGTGATAGAGATTTAAGCCATAAATTAGCAATCATGTCTTTTGAGGGAGGCTGAGAATTTATGTCCTTATTATAATAGTTCTTACATAAACTCCATGCCAATTCAATTGGATTGTATTGACAGTGGTATGGAGGTAATCTAAGAACTTCATGTACATGTCGTTTTTGTCAATTAAGTATTGCTTTTGGTCAATATAAAGTAAAATTAAACTCCCATAATCGTCGCTTTATTATTTTGTCACCAAGTTGTACGTCACTTTTAATTAACCATTCCTGTATTTGTAGTTTATTGGACGAGAAATTGGGTGATTTATCGATAAGAACCGAATTATATGGTGCATTATCTATAATTAACACACATTTTCCATTCAATTTGGCCAAAGCTGGGATTAACTGTTTTTCAACATTGCCTAAAAATGTCACTATTGATACACTTATGATAGTCCCTGTCATTATTGTCCGAGTCCAACAGTAAGTCACATCCTGGTAAAGTTTCATCCAAAAACATGAATATACATTTTTCACTATAATTTCGAAATTGTAAATATTTCCTTTAAGAGTAAAAAATTCCAAATTTTTTTCTTAATATCTTCCCTGAAACTCTGTTCCTCCCAAGTTAGAAATTCCTTTTCTTTATTCATATTATCATTCGGTTATTGCTGGAGTTGTGATTTTGCTTCGTTTCGATTTCTGTGTTGCATTCGAAATCTAGCATTATAAGAAATTGTTAGAAAAGTTATATCTGTTTAATTCTTAATACTTACATCGAAAATTAGTAGAACGGCATTTTATAGCCTCTTTGGTTTTACTATTACCTAATGCTGCTTTTTCGTGGCATTTTATTAAGATTTGCTGAAGTGTCAACTTGACAATCCCGGTGACCTGGATTTTGACATTAGTTATATTTTGTAACTAAACTGTTGTACACTGCTAAAATAATATAAATGCAAAGCCTGCTCTGAATCATAAAGCAAAAAAATAGACTATAGTGTCACAACGTTTTTACTTCCCTCGTCTAAAAGACGAAGGAAGTATTGCTTTAACCGAGATACAGGAAAGTAACAACTTGCACATAGTTTAGACTTGACTTTTGACCAGAGCAGGATTAAGGATATGTGAGGCCCAGGGCTAAATTTTTTTAGAGGCCCCATTCCCATTTATGCAACGGGTACAAAGGGATCTAAATGATTAGAAACCTCACTAGATTATAATCTTCGAATCTTTTCGAGGCCCCCAAAATTCGGTGGCCCGGGGCTGCAGCCCCGTTAGCCGCCCTCCCCCCCCCCCCTTAATCCGGCTCTGCTTTTGACGAAAATTGAACTCAACAGTGATACAGCCGTACAGCAGAAAGAGATGTCAACGAAATAATGATCTATTTATAGCTCGGCCACAAGATGTGCTCTGTAGCGCATGTAGGAATAGCAATTCATTTATATTGAGAACTTAATGAATTCAACGAGAAGAATTCGTCTAAGAACTAATAAAAAACTAGTTTCTTGTTAACCCTTTAAAACACCACAAATTCTACAAATTAGGATTAGTTAATGTGCACTGTGAAGATTATAGGAATTGATTTATTTCTTATTGATCTTGCTTTCCAGATGATTCTTAAACCGGTCTACAACATACAATGTTGTTCTAACTGTTTATGACGTTCCTGAGTTCTTAAAACAACTAAAAGGCTAATTTCTACAGAACCTCAGCAACTTTTTACGTTATCTGCACCAAAATCGAACATGCTGGCACTCATAATGAAGTGAGTGCCCAAAACCAACACTTTTAAATATTTCACATAAGTTTAACTGGAAAATATTTTACTACGAGCATAACAAAAAATCTGTAAATGGGTTTACACCGAACCTTCCTCGCGCGAATTAGATTAATTTGCAAATTTAAAAAATGTATCCCGCTGGGGTCTGAACTCCGCAGCATCTGCGTAGCGATCGTAACCGCATCGATTAGTCGAACTGCGCCATCCAGCCTTATTGAAATGAGTGCGGTACGCGCCTATATTTAACGGAACGGTCTTATTGTTGAAACGTTTTGACTCTTTTGTGACATTATCCTGTATCTGTTGAGTCCTATTTTCGGCAAGTGTAAAGCCTGACCTATGTGAAAATTATTACTTCCTTCTATTTCAAAATTAACGCAAAAATAAACAAAATTAAATTTTTTAAGGTGCTCACCCTGTATATATTTGTGTGAAATTTTCAAGGTTTCATGCCCAGTATATATGTATATAATATCTATTCCATCTTTAAAAAACGATAGGTTGCCATGCTTTTCTTTTCCTAAATTGGCAATACTAAGGAAAGCAGTAGTTATTTCATTTTTTTGTGGTGGCGAACTTTTTCTAACTAAATTTGAAATGCCGTGTTGCCAATGCTACCAAACCAAAAAGTCAAAAAAATATATCAATAACTGTCATTACGACACTTTCCTAATCTCTGAAAGATAAAGTGATAGTGTAAGTGATTATTGTGAAAAATTTAATAAACCGCATGCCCAAAGTTGTGTCTTCGGAGACGAAACGTAGTGTGTTGAAGTGCTACACACATTTCAGACGAGATAAACCCGATCTAAGCAATGATCAAATTATTAATAGATTGATGGACATTTTCAACGTGAGTACACCGAATTCGTATCCCATAAAATAATTTTCTTAAAAGGTGCATTATTTATTTATAGGTAAGAAGATTTGTACTATTCTATAATTACTAAAAATAATGTAGCACATTATGGCAACATCGGGCATTCTGAACCTTCAAAATTCCTAAGCTAACTTTAACGCAGTTTTGTCAGTTCATATACAGAGCGATATCTGTCAGATTGTCATGGCCAACCATCGTTTTTTTAAAGATGGAATAGATTATATATATACCTCTCTACATTTAAATCCTATATATATTTACTTTAATATTACTTAATGCAATTTGAGACTTTTAATAGAGTGTGGGTCGTTAATCTAGTTATCTGTTCTAATTTTATATGAATTTTCAACTAACTATTGACTACTACTAAATGTCAGTTTGACTTTAAACAACCATCAAACACTAATCAAATCAAAATGACAAATATTCTTTCCACTCACAAATCAAAGACTCAATTCACTAAAGTAACTACTGTGTTATATTTATTTCAAGTGTTTAATAGTCATTTGTTCAATATGCTTCTATAGGACTAATTAAAAACCAGCCTGATTTCCTCTTGTTTCACTGTTATTCACATTTAACACCACTGCTCCTGACGTTCACAGCTAAGCTCATCAACAACCTCAATACTCCTCCAACCAATTCGAACAAGTCCAAACCCCAGGCTCCTGCACGCTACCGTCAATCGAACAGCCTCCTGGTAAATTTCTACTAACAGATGGTATCCAAACTAATTTCCCATTGTCCTCAGCTCCTACCTTGTAGTAACCAACCCAAATCAATCAGCTACACTGGCAACTCCCTCCAAATGATTGATCCGTCCTCTGTATAATCACCAAATCCAGTAATTAGTATAACTTATTCCTTGTATGTAGTAAATCATCCAATTCTAATTAAATATTATTTTATTCTTCTTACTTGCATCTAATTAAACCATATTCCATTATGTTTTCAATGACTGCACACTTGCATCATTTCATAATTATATTTTCACTTAATTTCACCTCGCAGATCTGTTAAAAACCTTTTTATTTGTATTCAACCAAATTATTTTTACACATAAAGGCTAAATTTCCAGTTTTTATTAATACAAAATTATTTTTTCCAAAAATATGTCTACATTTTATGAGTTTGTTATTATCACTATCTTAAACAAATTTTAAAATTATGCTAGTTACAATTATTAATGCACTCTTTTTTTAAAATTAAATGTTGTGAGTTTTACCTACTACATGCTATATTCTAGTAGTAAGCATATTTGTCACACGATAACATTATCTTATCATTCATATTAACTTTCACCACCCTGATTGAATACAAAATTCATTATAAATTGTCTCAAATTTAATTTCTATTACTCAATTCAACTTAACCAACAATCTTATTCAAAATTTTCTAAATTTGATTGTATTAATCTTCCAAATTTATTTAATTTAATTTATATTTAATAAGTTACCTATGTGTATCATAATAATATATATAATGTGTATGCAAAGTATTATCTTCCTCCGACAAATAGTTTTTGAGTTATACCGCCAACAGACAGACAGACAGACAGACGGACTGAATTGAGAAAAACTGTTTTTTTTGTCATCTAGGGACCCTGAAACGTAACGATCTGAAGAAGGTGATTTTTTCGCGATTACAATACTTCCTTCGCCTTTTAGACGAGGGAAGTAAAATGCGTGCACCTCCATTACTTATGGACAACACAATATTTATATCATAAAATAATAAAATTTCACAACCAGCCCAGTTACTATGATTTTATGAGTTGCTGTATACTTTTCACGTTTATAATATACATTTTACGTAAAATAGCTAAATTAACCTATTAGATATTAAAACCCGACAACGTCTCAAACAGGTCTATCTGTCACACCCGATTTCATACATAACGTCTTATAAGTAAGTTTGAAAATCTATCCGTTCATGTTTACTTCTCCATATTACAGCTGCACCCATGTTCATGTCTGTTCATAGCTTATGCATACAAATTCCACATTAATATTCTAAGTACCACAACTGGAACTCTACATCCTTGTAGGAGTTAAAACTCAAACACGCCTACCAACAGTCACTATCGTTGTCATCTTCCCATATCGAGTTGATATCTGCATAGTCAGCTGCTAAGACTTTTCAAATTGCTCATCTACATCTTTTTCAGATGCCAACCCCCTATTTACTTTCGTCATACCCTATTTTTCTTAAATGTAGTGTGCTTTATTAATGTTACTCTTTTCAGGTCGAACGGCTGCTTCTATATGCATTTGCTGCTTCGTGGAATCATCTACCATGTTATGCGAACGAAAAGAATAAAGTAGCTTCTCATCACTTTCCAATGAAAAGAAATTATGTAAATTTGGTTTCATTCTCGATTGACGTTCTTAGCGTAAACTTATTGATTAATTATAGGCTAAATAGCATAATGTTATTACAAATGTAATATTATTAAATTAGCAAATATCGTAAAGAGTGGTTGTCCTCATCTTTTAATATAAATATCAAATGAATATTAGTTGCCGAAGTACAGAATATTTGAAACAGACTATCTATGTTTGTCGTATACCAAAAACTGCCTACGTGCATTGTGCATACATACAGGGTGATTTTTTGAAAACGATCCGCCTGAGATATTTCAGAAACCAAAAGGAAATTAAAAATTTCTGAAAATAGGTCCACTTATCAACTAATGTGACAGTTTGTTAGACAAAACGTCAACGGCTTGCTTTCTTTTTTTCCACGCCTACCTGATTAAAATTAGGTTTCGCTAGCGCTTACCATTCTCCTGAAGTGGCAATGATAAACTTTCTCATAAAATGTATGAGAAAATAAAATACGTGGGCACGTGACATATCACCATAATCCTTATAAGATAAGCTTTCATTTGAGATACCACGCGATGGGTCATTCCATTTAAAATTTTTGGGGAGGTATTCGTGGGGGCGCAGGGGTAAACGTCAAAAGTGTGAATCATAGGTCAAACCGTTTCCCCTTTGACATATAAGTGGACCTGTTTTCGGATATTTTTGATTTCCTTTTGGTTTATGAAATATCTCAGTTGGATCGTATTCAAAAAATCACCCTGTATATAAACAGGTTCTATTAGGGTTTACGAACGACCGACGTCGTGTTAGCTGAAATCGATCTATGGGACAATAGCATCAGGTGTGTTTCTAAATAAACTACGTGTAGAGTAACAAAACTTTAAATTTTCGCCATAAATTGCAAAAGTTTTAAATTTATGCATACGCTCTTGGTAATTGCGATATTGAAACAAAACAATGATAAATTTGATAAATTATTCATAAGATCTCGACAACTCGCTGCGATTGAACTGTATATCCTTTTCTAGTGGTTTGCTTTCCTGTCATCTACGTACTAAACCGTCTCGTCCAATTCTGCTTACGTTTGCTTCACGTTTTCATTTGTTCGAATTGTTTAATTTCAAATCCCCTATATTTGTAATGTATGCGAAACGCCCCCGATAATCCGGTAAATTGTTTCCCTTCAAAATCCGTCATTGCTAAAACGAGCTTCAAAGTAGGATTTGTGTTTTAAAATCCACCATATCCACTGATAGCTAAGCTTCAGATCCCACCATTTCCATTATGTCAATTGCAAAAGTCACCTACATGTATCATTGCTGAACGCTTGTTGGCACGTTCATATCTTCCACAAACATTACAAAAATATATGTTATACTCACAGTGGTAACTATTCTATATGAGCTGATAGTTTTGCTAGAATTGAAAAAATTTAAGAATGGAGGAAGTACAGACTTTAATGATTGTAGCATAGTAGAGCAACATAGAGATTTTAAAATACAAGTAGCATTTTAAGTTCAATGTGATAAAATTATATCGATATATTTGAGAATGACTTTTTTTGTTATAAATATGTACAACAATCTAACAAATGGAGCGAGATGTTTGTTGATAGATCCTTAAAAATAAGAGTTCAATTATGAGCATCAGTGCTATTATTTGATCTGCTACATTGATGAAAGGTCGTTTCAACAGTATGGCGTTCAAAAAATAACAAATTTGAGCGGCATCAGAATTCGTATGGCAAATAATAGTAAACAGATTGGTGGTGGAAAATGTGAACATAAGCAATCAAATGAGCTAGAATGCAGTTTATCTCTTGGATTTTCACAATTATCAAGGTCGCCGAGCACATTTTGAACGGTCTTCAGTCGCGCGGATGGATTATCGATCCGCAATCATGCGTAATTAGGTCAGGTATCATTAAATTGTCTTTGCGCATCTGCAGCGATGTTTTTTGTTCCTTGTTTGCCTCTGCAAGGGCCATATAGTTCTTATAAACCTTTAGATTACTTTAGGGGTAGTTTATAATGACCTACTAACGCAATAATAGTGTCCTAGCTCACTCGCGATACCGTGGATGTGTATGCTTGATTTATAGAAGATATTTGGGTCTTAATTACCTATTGTATTTAATTGCGGATTTTGTTGAAGTTGTATGCTAAAGGTATTTGTGCGCTTTCTCTTTCTCGTCCTATATTTTAGCTCGACACTAGTGTTTCGTGGTTTTCAGGGCCGACTATAGAGTAGTTACTGTATGAACAGTTAGTTTGTACTACTAGTTTGGTAGCCGTATTTTTGGAAGCTTTCCGATGCCCTTTGGGATTCTTGCTGGGAGTATCAAAACACGATATTATATCGTCACTTAAAAACGAATCTGCACATTAAGCGCATCGAAAGCTTGGAATCAGCGACTAGTGTTGCATCACCTTCGAGTTTCAATAATTACTAGCGCATTTATAAAACATTTTACATTTCTATGTACGTGGTGGCATACTATTATTACCGCCCTTTTGTTAACTTTGTAATTGGCATATTTTGTTTTGATTTCCTGCAACATCATTGTAATTTAGTATTATTTAAAATTGAAACTCCTCTAATTAGTAGCTATAATAGTGTGTGCTTGTAATTTTCGACTCATGCCGCTTCTGTGTGTTTTATGCGAGTACTGACATTAAATTATTATAGTAGATGTATTGTCGTTATTTAATATCAGCCTTGTTCATCTTTACTATGATTTTGTGAATGGATAATGAGCTATTGAGGTATCGTCTTCTTTTAAGGTCTGTTTCAGGTAGTAGCGAATTGGCTACGCATAGAACCTTGACGAATTTAAGAGTTCTCGTAAGCTAATGCACTTACCGATACAAAAGACTCTTTGGCGCATCCTGGTAATTTTGAATAAACTTTGCTATTTATAGAAAACGAACCGCACGCCCTTTTTACTGCAGTTAGTCGGCTTTTCGATATCTCCATGTAGCCTGAACGATTTGATGTTGGTTCAAGTCATTGAGAAATTGTTTCAATCTAAAATTGTTGGCTGTTCGTAATAAAATATTAATATACCCCGAAGTTGGTGGAAACATGTATACATGCATTTCAACTTGCATTACATACACCAACTTGGTGGTTAAAAGTTAAGAAGTGAACATTGCGTTCGATAAATGGTACACTCATCGGAGGCGCTGGGGCCAAGATACAACACAACGTATTAGTATAACATTAAATTATCTCACAATAAGCAAGGGTAACATTTGAGAAACCCTGAAGGGATTCAGTCAAGCACGCTGGCACTCGACGCAGCAATAAAGTCCCAATCAAAATGTCACAATTTAAATTTTATGTAGAATTTGAAGAATTCAGGTCGAGTCGTGCAAGTACTCCACAAAATTCACAAGTTCATGTCATAACTAATAAGTGTACCAGCTAAACGGTCGCTCCCTTGGCGGTAACGCTTTCTGGTCAGATTACAAGCTCTTTGGCGAAAGCAGCAACCCTAGTCCCATTTAGGTAAAGAAAAACCATATATCCAAGGAGGGCAACAAACCGGGAAAAACTCAATATAAATATTATATAAAATATTAGCGCTAGCAGTAGCCCCCGAGCATGATCTCCAGGTTCTTCCTTCGCCCAAAGGTAAATTAAACATTATGTTATCTAAAGATGTTTATAGAGAATTTTGCTCCTGTAATGATGTATACATTGGTGAAACAGGACAATCAGTAAAAAACCGCATCTTTAAAGACCAGTATTGTCTCAGATCGGGTTACGTTTTATTATTAGCCATCGCCGAACGTCAACACGATACTGGCCATAAAATCCAATTTTGAAGAAACTTCTATTATTTTCAAATTCTCATTATTCTTTAGCAGAAAGATTTACGAAGCCATTGAAATTTACAAACACCCCAATAACCTCAATTGAGAAGAAGGTTTTCCCCTAGCCTTCATGTGGAAAGCGCTAATTTCTAAACCCCACCTTCTGCTCTCTCTACTCAACCGCGAGGAACTTTGGCTATACATTTCGCCTCTTTCCTTCCAATCGTTAGAAGAATTTTGCCTCTGGCATGTTCACACGATGAGTTATTGTGTTTTTTTGCTTATCTCCCGATGAAAGTGGGCAAAACGTTAGGCTATTAGATCTCAATAATGACACGGTGCAATCCCGGAAATCGTTCGTTATAGAATGACAATGGCCGTGAAAATATCCGAAATAAACTCTGTATAGTTATTATTGTAAATGAAAAGTGAGCCGCGAAGCCGATAAATCAATAAAGTTCGTGTTGTATGGTGCAATTTTCCGCAATTTAATACAGCCCGGTATATCATCTGGAAATTACAAATTATGTACGTGCGAATGCGAAAGAAATGAGTTGGCGGGATTTCCCCCACGCGCCTGAAACAAATACTTGTCGATAATTTTTAGCTTCTCTTACCGCCCATGCACGTTCGTCTCATTTAGAAAGGCGTCGCCATAATTAAGGGGGTAGCTAATGGGAAATTTAATTGTTGCAGGCAGTCTGTTAGCGTGATTAGTGAGTATTGGCAGTTAATTACTGCAGAAATGACTAGTGCCAGAGCTGCACGCTGCGGAAATTGCAAATGAACCCCCCGAGAACCCCCGCCGAAGCTTGCATAGCATAATACCAGTCGATATTCAGGTGTAGACGTTTCAGCACGATAATTGGGATATTGCAGCGTTTTGATATGCGAAATAAAACCCATTAAGCAGCTTCGAACTCTACTCGTGTATTGAGTTTTCAACTATGCCGCGATTGGCTACTTTAAATTGCAGTTGATGAATTCTAAATAAGAAGTACCTAAATACGCGCTCCACCAGCGGCTCAAATTAAGTATCTACCTCGAAAATTCTTTTTGTGAGAAATATGGGACTCTGGGTTATTTATATCATAATGATAAATATGGTAAGGGCTGACTGGTTTATCTTTACATAGCTAAATTGAAAGTTATGCTTAGAAAATACTATAAGTACTACTCTAATACGTAGTACACTTTCAATAACGAGAAAACCTCAGAATTAAAAAGTTGTAAGATTCTGAAGAGAAAGATATTCAATTTACTATGTTTAATAACAAAGAGCAAAGAGGGCTCATAGAACCAAAAAACAGGCCACTGCACTGGCATGCTATAAAGGGAAGAAAAAAGAAAACTATATTTAAGAACAACAAATTTGAACGAACCAAAAGCAAGGCACCTAGAAAACCAAGCAATTTCCATAGAATACATAGAAATATTGAAAGTATAGGGAAAACTTAAATACATTTAAAGCATGAACAAATATTTTTATTTATTTGTTTATTTATTAAACCAAAAGTTACCACAGAATAAAGGTTGCAATAATGCATATATACTGTTATGATACACAAAGAGCAGTATTGGATGAAGATAAATGTAAAAATAGAATTTGGAAGATCAATACAATCAACTTAGAAAAGTTAAAAAAATTGCTGTTTAAATGAAAGTCATTAATAGAATTTGAATTTGATGCAAATTAAGATGAAAGGTATAGCACTTGAGTATTCTATAGTGGTTTTGAAAGTGATAAGGTAAATACATGCTCATATTACAGATGACAAATATAATTTCTATTAAAATAATATGAAGTAGGTAGAACTCAAATAAGTTTAATTTGTAGATGGCATGAATAATTGTAACATAGGATCTAAGGAGATTTTGTTATGATTATTAGGAAGTAACAACTCAGAAAATAAAATATACTTTTGATATGATTTTTCGATTTTAATAAAAACTTAGAAATTTTTAATATGTAAGTTATTGAAATACATTTAAAACCGGTTTTAACAAATTTACGAGGTGAAAATAAAATGAAATATTAAGAAGATTATTATAACAGTTACTGAAGAGAATTTAGAAGGTGCTATAACTAAATACAAGCAAGCAGAAGAAGCAAGAAGAAAATAAGATTTGGATGGAATTGCGTTATTTTAAACAATACAATTGATAAGAAGTTACATTGGTTAAAAAGTTGTTAATTGCTGGATATGTTGGAGGAGTATTGAGGACGTGTGGATCTATCAACGGAGAATAGCAGAGGAACGACTAGACTCAGGCGATTCTGTTGGTTACTGACGACAGAGGTTGCTAAAGTAGGAGCTAAGGAAGAAGAATATTAATTAGGGATCATCTGTGATAGCAGCAAACTTGCCGTGAAGCCGTCAAAATGAGGGAAGCTCTGTAAGGTGGCAGTAGCGTTGGTGAAGTAGAACGGGGTCATTCCTGCTAGCAGCCGAGGGTTTGACAAGTTGACAGCTGTTTGTCAGTAAGCAGTGCATTACAGCAGGACTAACTGGGGATCCGGACTGTGGATATCAGGAGGAGTACTGTCTTGGAGGTGACATTGAAGCAGGGAGAGTAAGATCAGTTCAAAGTGAGTTTTAAGTTTGTCCTAGTGAAGCTATAATAAATAAAAGACAATTAAAAAAGTGTAATAAACTATAATCAAATACTTACCGTATAATATTGAGTCAGTAAGAGGTGAATAGAGGTTATGTTTGTCATATTTGATTGCAAATATTAGTAGAGTACTGTTTGACGTACAAGGTGACAGTTCACGTCATTAAACAATATAAAGTCATAATTAGAATAAAATTTCAATTAATAAGCAACGAGATAATCGAACCAACCCTGAAAAGAGTCTCAAGGCGCTATCGTTATTAATAAGAAAATAATTTTAAATTTCAAACTATATAATTCAAGTTAAAAAAATTGTGAGAGGAGTCACTATAATACATATAGAAAAATTCAAAAATAAAGATACCGTAATAGTAATATACAGTAAAAATACCAACAAGACATACACAATTAATTTATAAGTAAAAAAATTAAATAAATGCAGAATGTAAATAGTCGCAGTTGCGAAAAAAATATTGATACGTTCAAGACCTAAAGTATTGAATACATGGATTTTACGAGTGATAACTTAGAGAACCGAAAACTGGACGATGACCAAGAATATGTCCACAATTAAAATAACATAGCCCTCAATAGGAATATCTATGTTTAGTATATCAATAAGAGATGAAACACCTTGCGAATGGATAAAATATAAGACATGAGTAACTGACGTTACACACGAAGCAGCAACCCTAAAATAGAAATATGTCAGATACTTAGCTAGAACAGCACTAACTTAATGGAACAAACAAATAATACATTGAAGACCATATACACTTAGAGGAAACCTATAAATAAGAGGAGTTGGCAATGCGAAAAAACAGAAAATTTAAACTTGACAGAAGTAGCATTGAATCGAGAAAGATGGAAGGCGAACCTTGAAGAGGCGTATAATAATAAATGAACTACATTAGTTTAATCTATTTAAGTTCAAGGTACAATAAACTTACAAACTTTATTAAAAAAAGCAAATAACAATAATTCTATACCTAACAGAATCTTAGAATAATGAAGATTAGTAAGTTTTCATAACAAAAGTGTTTCAAGCTATCTTGCATTTTCGATATCATTATAGATATATAAATCCTTTTCCTATATAAGATGTGTACAAACTATTTTTTTGAAGAGTTTCTATATTATATTATACATTATTACAGGTTCTGGTAAAATGGACATGTACGTCACTATCACACTTAATATTATTTTGTGAGAAATTTTCCACTTAAAAGCTTAGATGTATAAATACAAGAGTATTGTAAATTACTCTTTGTTTAACACTAATTCATTTTAAAGAGTTTAACATATCTCCAACAAAAATGAACACAATAACGCTAAAAAATAAGAAGAATATATATTTGTAGGAACTTTTAACTTTTTGTTACGTTAACGCCAGCTACAGGTCGCGGCAAATCTTTATAGACGCAAAACGTTCTGTTAGGCACGTAGGCCCGTTCATATTACGACAACGCAGTTTCCCCCAGGCCGCTGCAGTGGATAATCAATCAGCAAGGAGTATAAAAGCGAGCTGCTTCGCCCCTGAAAGAAGAGTTGAGCCTGGCACTCTAGTCTGGAATTCCCAAAGGTGGTTTAAGATTCCAGCACCTGCGGTCCCTCTGTCGAGCAAGCCAGAGCTCTGACCGAAGCCGCCTACTGTTCGAGCCGCCCGTCTAAGAGTTAATTGACTTCAGCAATTCCTACCTCAAACTCATTTTCTAAAAATATGACATAAATTTACCAAATCGGCAGCGGTTGCGGACTTTGACTTTTAAGCATCTACAAGCTACCCCTCGCCAAGCCAGAAATCGGTTCTGAGACCCCTGCGGTTTCCCCACGTTCACCATACCGGCATCAGTTGTGAATTTTGTCTATAGCAACTACTCGAGTCTATGGCCAACTCCTAGAGCGGCTTCACCGCTTTCTGTAACAAAAAGAAGCACCTGGGAGTCCACTCCAAGATTCCCAAGCCATCCTGCTCGTTAGGGCAACCCCGTCGTCTCTAGCCGAAAAATTTAAGCCACCTGGAGAGCATCACCACCGCTAAATACCATGACTTGCACACGCCTATTCTGCCTATACAGCAGGTGTTTGGAATCTGGAGAAATGATGTATTTCCATTTTCTGTACATAAACTTCTATGATTAATTTTATTTTGACGTTAATATATAAACAACAATATACACTTAGCCAAAGTAAAGGACCAAAGGTCTGGATCAAATTGTAGAAATGAAACTCTTTGGGTCTTGTAATGGATAGCCAATTTGACACACAGTAGCTACGTTAACATTTTAAAGTTAAGTGTAGATTGAGATGTTACAGTTGTAGTGTTCTTGAGAGTTTCTGACCCTATTGAATTGTAAACCCTAAGATATTAAAAAAGATTGGTGATATTTAGATATCATCATAACCAATTCTGTTTAGTAACACTTGGCTTAATTTAAAAAATAATCATTGTATTTGTAACTAGTAGAATTATATGTACTCCATTTCGCTCTACTTGCATTGACTCGAAACTATCAATTCTTTTACCATTGCTAGGAGTAGTGCCTAGACAAGTTTTGGATTGCTATTGCGGTAGTATGTAAAATCGTAAGTAATAGCAACCGACGATACTATTATTTAAATACCATTCTCTCAGGGCGCTGGTAAACAGAACAGAAATAAAATATTTACTGTTGAATTCTACTAAAGCAGATAAATCAAAGCTGAGACGCAATGAACAGCAGCTTTGTTGAACCGTAAGCTGTACATATCAATTTCATTTAAAAGTAGAGCATTTTATTCGACGCTTTTTTGGAAATCTGCATTTGCAAAACAGATTCATCACTCGGACGTGTGTGAACCGATTTACCCATCGACCCCATTCTAAATTTGGCTTAAAGAACTCAAATCTCTTTCTGGAATGGGATTAAGGAAACGCCTTTCCGGTCTGTTTTTCTTTGAACATGACGGAATCCAGAAGTAGATCGGTGTAAGTGGCCTCAATTTTGAGAAATAGAAAAGCTTCGACGACGTGTATCGTAAGAAAGCTTATCGAATGATGTTCTAGGTTACTATTGTTATGATATGTAGTCTGTAGTTGTGTTTCCAGCATTGTTTGCAAAAACTTTCTCTGTTGATTCCCAGTAACACAGTTTACATAAAAGATAAAGTTCAATCGTTTCCACGGCATAGGGAATTGTTGCGACACCTAAAAGTGTCACTGAGCGAAAAATTATAAAATTCCCACAAAGCTTACAGGGGTTACAAGGGTTACACTTTTACGTAATGTAAGATTGAAACACACCCTCGTCTCTCTTCTACTTCAGATATCTGCCTGGGCCAGTTATTATCAAACCTTTTCTAACGCTCATTCCTCGACGTCGCTTAATTGTTTCTCTCATTTGGCGTCGTTTGTTTTGCTTATCTAACAAACCGGAATATTCTGTGAAGAAAGCCATTAACGCTCGTAATTCGGATATTGCGAGTTACGAAGCGTGGTTCGATTGCAGAAACAGCAGTAAAACATCGCTGTGGGCCCAGAAAGCAGTAACCCAATCAACTGCACTTAAGAGCTTTCGATCCTGAATTACAGCGTAGTTTTCATGTTCTCCTTCTTTCTATAAATGTTGAAACTTAGATAGCATCTTAACTACATAATACGTTCTGTTTATTAACAGAAACCTACAGCAGACTTTGAGATGCTGTTGCTTCCATTCGCGTTAATCAATAACGTTATACTCGATGTTTGTGTGCAGTTGAGTGAAAATTCGATCAAACGGAAGACTACAACTTGTTATTTCTTCCATTTGCACCACTTATTTGTAAAACTCTCTCACAGTTTCCTCCAGTATTACATCAACGCTGCGAATGTAAAGTTACAATCAAATTGGAGCAGCGTTATTTAATTTGTGGAATGGAAGTGGACCGAGGGCACGTGATAGAAAATGAAATTAAATTAAGGTGGTCTAGTTTGAAACTCGCATCGAAGTGTTCTTGAATGGTTAAATGAACGACTGCAAAAGTTCTTCCTTGTATAGTATCCAGAAGAAGGAATTGTTTGTTATATTCTATTAAATTGGCAGCTATTGCTCATATTTAGATATGTTATTGAGTGTTGTGTGTAACTGCTTCCACATTTTTAAAATATTCTCTACGCTTTTAGTTTTTGTGTGATATTCTAATCGCAACCTACTATGAAGATGTTATATCAAATATATATACTTATAAGACGCAGGCTCTCTTAAAAGCTATAACCTATTACATCAAGAACAAGACATAAGGCATACGAGATTAGAGGGTAGTTCTTCGTATTGAAATAAAATATTGAATCTAAGACATCTAAAGGTAGATAAATGGGGCGATTTCAATATTAAACCCGTGACATGAAATGTTTTACAAAAATACTATTTCTAAATTATTGTCCTTTCAATTCGGTTTTAAATTGTCTCATAGCGCCACTACACTTTGTTTTATTTAAATTGTCTTTATCACTCGCGTAATTACACTGACTTGTTTTTCACCAATTTTGTTTCACATCCTGTTTATTTGTTTCTGAATTTCCTGTCTACATTTCACTCACTTTTCTTCTTATTTATGTGTGTCCTTTTCTTGCATTTTATATCCACTCTCTACTTTTACCAGATTTTCAAATATTGCTGTCTAATATTACAATTGCCATGTTCTGCCTGTTTTATGCTCTTTGCAATGTATTATAATAATTCTGCTTCGTTTACCTTTATTTAAAATGCTCATAAACATATCTTATTAAATTATTCTGACATCTACACTTCAATTAACACGCACATATTATAAACCTTTCTGTGACAGTTCTATTTATTTGGTTTGGCTTTAATTTTGCACTAACCTCTTATTTTTGGCTAATTTAAAATTATCGACTCCAATCTATGAAAAAAGAGCTCTGCCCGTTGCCTTTTGTACTCAAATCATTTCATTACTACTGGAATTGCTTTGCAAATGTAATTACGGATTGAAATTTATACGCTAAATCTTGCAGTTCTACGAACTACCCCAACTCTGTGCTATCTGACTTGCTTTATTTACTTGTGCTGCAAGCAGAGTTGAGTAGAGGGCTCAATACCATCTCAATACTTAGAGCGTAATACATCAGTATGTCTGGTGTAAACAAAAAAATTTATATCATAAGTCTTCAAATTAATTTACGTCAATTCCGCAAAATGCAGGAAAGGTGGTGGCTTATTTGTTAAAGTCAACTGGAAACTTTCATCTAACAGCCTTATACTAAAACTTAAATTTAGAAGACCAAAAATACTACAACCCTTTAGGTGTAGATACCAAAATCTTTAATACGAAAAACACTAAAAGTTCGTATATGTAAAAACGCTAATTTCTTCAATAGAAATACATTGCTAGCCATATTAAAAAAGCCCTTTAACAGTAAAACGCAATTGGTTTCCAGGCGAGGAGTGCTTCAAAGCAGCCTACTTCTGATGTAAATCGGCTCAACGTTCTCTTCCCAGTGCTATTTAGCTCAATTAGGAATTTGAAAACTACCAAGAAACTGCTCTGAAGCAAGGCTTTTTACGAACTCGAAAAATTGTTTAAATTTCCGGTCACGTGGCAACCAAAACAAAATAAGACGTTAGTTACGAAAGGACCAGGCAAACTCTTACGGTAACCAAATGCACAATTTAAAGAAGCAGCTTAAGCAGCTCAACTTCTGAAAAGCTATTCGATATGAAACATGACGCGCATATCTGCTCATATAAACCACACAACGCAATATTGTGAATGGACTGTCAAATAAAATCACCGGAGTGGTACAATAGAGACCGCCGTCTAATGCGCTCATCAAATGACAGCTGTCAACCCTCAACATGTCAAACTAAGCACCCAATCTGTCAGGTAAACATCGAGCCCCTAGAGCCGAGTAATAAACATAACTCTTTTAGTACCAAGAAACTTAACACCAGGAGGGAAAATGCAAATTCCAAATGAAACTTATATCTGCAATTATCAAGGTCATAGCCCATAAGTAGCGTTTATTGGAAACTAAGGTGGGTTTAGTTCTCTAGAGCTAACGTTTGTAGATAGAGCCAAATGAACGTAAGAAGCTTTAAGAGTTATACCAATTAGTTGTACGTTTTGCTCCGAAATGTCTTTAATGTATGACAGTGAAAGTTAGTTTAGAACATGGTCCTCTCTACTATTTTTGCTTTACCCGCGTTTTTAAACATAAAGGCTTCCATTTATGAATAAGTTGATTTCCAGATAGTATCTCAGCCTCTTTTATTTTTGCCCCCCTTTTCAATATTATTTTTATGTCATTCCCTTGTAATTCTTGCGTCGAATGCACTTACAGAATACGGTAGCTGATTAATGTTAGTAGGTTAGTTATTTTTATCTATTATGGCGTAGTTTCTAGTGTAATTGCAATTTCTTATCATTCACCTGCTATTTGTGTACAATACTAGACAGTGGTCGTGTTCTGAATTCTGGCGATTTCTTCACGAAATCTACCGAATATTCTCGAAGTGCTATACGGACAGATTGTCCGAAATCCGTTTTGAACATGGGAAATTAATGAGTGAAACAAGGAAGGCATAAACACAATTAGTAATAATAATAATAAATCGTTTATTCCACATATTAAATTTAAACAAAAAAATACATTTCTTGTCTGTGGCTAACTAAATAATATGCGAAAATCACAAGGATGCAGTTCAAAAAAGTAGTAGCAGGGCAAAGATAGAATGTAATCATGGCTAGGTAAATTTTTAAACTAAAATTAAGTCAATAAAACAAACAAACACTTCTGTCAAATATTTTATCTGTCATTAAGAGTATAAAGTCAGGTTTAAATAATACTATTGTTTACTATTCACATAAGCATGCGGTATATTTACGGTTGAAATGCGTATAAAACCGGGCCAGAACACTAAAACTTTATTCACTCGTTTCACTGACAAAGCAGATTGGGCCGTTTGTGTGTATGGGACCTACAACGGAAGCTGGCCTGAGGTCGAATTGAAGCCCGGGTTGTCGGTAACATACATACATACTAGTGACATTGGAATTGCTGCGAATAAATTATTGCAACCAAGCAAGCTTCAGAGGAGTTCGTGCAGTTTATAAAGCATGCACATATTGGATTTGGGTCTTCGACCAATAGCAGAGCTGTTCGGCTTGTCGGCTTCTTGTGAAATTGAAAGATGCACATGTCACGTTAGTCAATGTGGGCAAATCTTCGTTAATTCCATTTTCCTCCTATAGATAACGTTCACACACATGCAGTGGGGCTATGCAACCACCGTTGAGGCATTATATCTGTGTGGTGCAAAGCCCGGTAGCACATGCTAAAGCCTATCCGTTACGACGCCGGCATGAACTTGCATGAGATTTGGAACATTTATGCAGTAAAGTACACTGAAGATGGTGGTTTCAAATTTGTTTTTTGTGACGTAAAATTCACCACTTAAAGGCTCAGAATTAAGCGTGCACCTTTTGTTTTGTGGCAGCTATATAAGAGTAGAGCACCAAGAATGCCAAAACTTCTTCAAATTTTCCGTTGCAACACGACGGCGACGCACATTTAGTCGTTTTGACGTTAAACATTTGTATTTGATTTGACGTGTGCGTGTAGTGAACGGCGTTTTGATTTGATTAGTGCTTGATTTAATCTTTTTGGTGCAACAATACAATTATTACGAAAGAACTGAGTTGTTTGCGGTGAAGCCAGCAGCTATATTAACGTTATTTGAGATGCAGCTTCGTACAGTTGCAGATTCCAGAGGAGTTTCGATAGTGGCACGGAAAACAGGTTAGCGAAATATTCTGTGCATGTGCTTATTCTTTAAAAAGTCAGGAATAAAGCAAAGTTTTTTTTTATTCTTAAATAATTTATTATCGTTTACTTCCATAAACCCTCGAAATGTTTAATGTTGTATGTTGTCAATTATAAGTTGTGTAAGAGTTGCTACGTGTGTAAAACAAGAGTTTCATATAATTTGTGTTCTTGGAAAACTTGCTACGTATGCCCGCAAAGTCTGGTACTAAAAATAAATTGTAGGTGCACCAGTATTTGTTTAGCAATAAAATAAAATATAATTGACTATTATATTGTAATAAAAATTCGAGGACGGAGTTGCTTCATTAATATCTTGCGAGAAGAAAAAGTTTAATATCAAAATATCTTATTTCTTGAATGAAAAGGCTTCTTTCAAAGTTGCGAATAAAATAGCTATCGTAGTTATATGAAGCTCCACACCATTGGAAAAGACATTTTGCCAGCTGCGATTACTATTATGGAAAATATGTTTGAAGGATATCGGTCCAAGCAAGTAGTGTTTACTTTTATGAAATCATACTATTGGCTGTAGAATTGGCAATATATGGGGATAGGAGCAAGAATTGTCATTTAACTGATTATTTAAGATTTTTCGATAGATTTTTAACTGCTAAAGCGCTATTACTTGCTTATCAACGGAGAGAAGGATCACAGTAACTGAATTTTTCAAAATACTAATACATGATTTTATAGGCCAGCCAAACATATAGTAGAAAATTGTATAGAAACTTGCACATACATTGCCAGGACAGTACAAAAGCGCTTGTAATAGGAAAATCAGAATGCATCTGTACATATCGCATGATTCACAGGAAAGCGATTGGTGTAAAAGAAATGAGTCTTGGTCTAAAGAGACTGCTAACAACAGTTTTAACAGTGGTCAATAATATATAAAATTAAGATCCTTAAAATCAAGACGATATTCTGAACTTAATGTTTAACGTTAGCGAAAAATAAAAACTTTCTTGGATGACAAAAACCACGAGGAGGTAAAGCAATTTTGAGACCACTTATTCTTAATGTACTTGAGTTACTTGGTAGATACATTAGAAAATTAAATGCCTGAAACTTCAACTTCAAGGAAGAAGCATTTATTCTAGAGATCCGTGACACATTAAATGATTTTTGTAGAGAACTTGAGCTATGGAGCACAAATATAAAACAAACAAATTTAAAAATGTTTACAAATGTGGGTGAATTTATTAAAACGTAGAAAGCAGAAGAGCAATAGTTCTAATTTTGAGTTTTATTTTTTTAGATGTTTAAAATACGCAACAAAATCATTCTAGTCTTTGTTTAAATAGTTAAAGTTCATAATACCTTTAAGAAGTACATAGCTGGTATTAATTTTTCGGGTTTAACTATAGGGATCTTAGGAGTATTGAAATATTACGTCTGTTAAATTGGAGTTAATAGTAGTGATGGGAAGTTTCGATACTTTTGCGGACTCGTTCATTCCAATCCCATTCCGCAAGTGGATCGAGTCCATCGGATTCGATCCTCGGATCGACATCGAAATTGAATGTGCATTTCACACACCCGGGGTCCTCGATCATTCCGGACCCGGAACGAACAACGCGCGTAACTTTGTTTTGGTGAGTGGTTACGCAGTCGGTAATTCAGTATGTTTATATGTCTCAAACATCAATTGGGCACATACAAAGCCGCCAAAAGTCATAAATCACTGATAACTGATAAAAAAGCATGCAACTTCGGCCGTATCATGTGTCGCCTGTCGACGTCGAGCCTCTAAAACGAACACCATCATCATTTGCTGTTCCCCATCAACACATTGTATTGTATTCTGTATTGAAATGGATTGAATAACGGAATGCCAAAGGAATGAATGAATGTCCTCCGCGAGAATTGACGCCTCGCGACCTTTTCGTTCCTCGGAACGAATCCGGACCGAAACTTGGACTCGATCGAAATCGATCCTGTCCCGGATTCGATCCTTTGTATCGAATCCGACCGGATCGACACATCGCTAGTTAATAGAATATTCTGCTAACTAATATGATATTTCTAGAGAATTGTTGTTTATCAGCATGCATTCATCATTTTATGCATTTTATTAGCAAATTGTGACAAATTGTGTGAGCATGACACAATGTTTTTCAATGGTGGCAGTGTTTTTTATTCAAAATGAAAATATGCTACCAGCTTATTTATTTTTTCTTGTTGTGTTGTTTTTAATTACTTTTCGTTACGATAATTATAAAAATGTGTTTACAGTTGCAAAATAGGTTTAAAACGGCTTCCATGATATTCTAAATTTTTCGGATCTCATGTACAAACTATAATTAATTATTTAGTAACGCTCTCGACATACATAATAAAATCTCTTGGATCGCAGGGCCGTATCTGGGGAAAAAATTCGGAGGGGGTTGAAGTAACACAAAAAAATCAGTTGAATTCCGCAAACAACTTTTTAGGCGTCTGAGCGTTGAAAATGCTCTCTCTGCTATAGCTGTTGATGCAGGTAATGTGGTAAAAAAAATTTAAAATAATATAAATATTTGAAAAGATAGATTGACTACATTGCGATAATTTTTCAACGGCATCGTTCGGGCTATCAACTTCAGGCTGCTGAATCCACTTTTGTTTCCATAGTTGTAACTCTGCTGGCAACGTATGGATGTCCAAAAATTGATTGTACAAAGAAAGGTTTTTTATCTCCACCGTTTGTCTTTTGCACATATTTGGTAATAGAAGATGTAGCGATGAGAACGTTTTTTGTGACTTGCGAATCTTTGAGTCAGTTATCAGTAGTTCAAAGTTGCGTTGCGATTCTGTAAGCAAACGAAGTAAACGCATCTCCAATTTTATACTTTCGGGAGGGGTTTCAACCCCCAAAACCCCCCCTCAGATACGGCCTTGCTTGGATGCTAGTACAGTCAATATGCAATAGTTATCAAAGTGGCCACCTGACCAGTGCAGCCACGTGCTTTTTGTGTTGAGAAATTTAGAAAAATTAGTTTAATCAATTAAGTTCAACACTTGTGTCGAAGAGAATTTGAAGTAGGTTAGAAAATGGTGTAATAACGGGTCAATATTGAATGGAAAATCATCTAGAAGGCCCAGATTATCGTGTAATCCAGATAGTGGGGTAATGTTAAACTTCATCCGCGGTTTAGAATATTGTTTTGGAAATGACGGAGGTCATTTACAGCATTAATATTTTATAACTAAATTCCCCATTCTTGTAGTTGTAGTAGAGATAGTGGTTGTCCGGGAAATAAAATACAAAACTAGCACGGGACATGACGAGTTCTCCATGTGTATGGCACTAATTACTGCCTTGTACTTAGGTGCTGGCAGACCTCAAGCGAGGAGAAGAAAACCCTGAAAACAAATTACTAGGGTCCTTCAGGCCACACCCTACAGGGCCAGTCACCCATTACTCGAAAAAAAACGCAAGGAATAGTTACAACTAGTTAAAAATCGCAATAGAAGTCTCAAAAATATAGACGGAAATAAAAGTAGACGAAAACGGATAATGATTTTCGAAAAATGGAATATTCAAGGATTAAGTGGAAAGATGTCAGAAATCATATAAGAAATTACTAAATGAAATATAGCACTAACAGAGACAAAGAAATGGGGTATTGGAAAACAAGGGTCATATTTGCATATATGAAGTGGTATACCAAAAGAACAAAAAGCAAAGAAAGGTGTATCCATATTAAGTCAAATTAAATAGAAACGACATATAAAAAACTGGTAACTTATGAATGAAAGGGCCATTAAAGTTAATATGGAAGTTTAAAACCAAAGAATCGCTACAGCAGGAGTGTACGTTTCTAACGAAGACGAAAATCCGAAGGTTAAAGACGATTTATACTCTGTATTAGATTAAACCCTGAATAACATAGGTACAAAAAGAAAATCAATTATGATGATAGATCAATGCAAACAGCACCAATTTAGAATAAACTGCTCAAGTACAGGTCTAAAGAGTAGCTTCAGCACTGCGAAAACATTAAGTATTATAGTGCACCCAGAATGTGTAGTTCAAAACGTGACCACCGAACTTCTGTAGATGGCGCCAAGTGGACAAGCCGCCACTGTGCTA
Organism: Agriotes lineatus; assembly: GCA_940337035.1. Classification (NCBI taxonomy): domain Eukaryota; kingdom Metazoa; phylum Arthropoda; class Insecta; order Coleoptera; family Elateridae; genus Agriotes; species Agriotes lineatus. The sequence goes on along the minus strand of OW679202.1, from coordinate 1,229,309 downwards.
CAATGCTTGAAAATTTTGCAAAGTGGAAAATCGCCACCTTTCGCCAAAACCAAATAGCGCATGAAGGTGCTCGGGACCTTAGCAACAACTTTGCCTCCTTTCAAAATTTCGATATCTGTAGCCGTTCGAAAGTTACAGGCGATCCAGACGGACGGACGGACGGACGGACAAAACGTTCGCATAAGTACGCTGAAGCTACTAATAAATAATGGTCTCTTTAGACACAAGAATAAATTCATGTGAAGAAACAGAATAAGGCAACTACAATCAATTACAGACTAGTTAATCACTAGAAAGTATCCATATAGAGAAATTCAGGATGCTAAAGTGCTCAGAGAAATAATTTGTGGTAATTGTTTTAGTGAAGGTTAGGGTAACGTCTCCACTCAAATGTTAAGAACAAAAGTAAAAATAGGGGAAGGAAAATACAACATTAATAGCCTTAAGGAAGACAGGCTTTTATATCAATCAATGTTAAGAATTAAATGGAACGCATAGCTAGATCAACACCGATCTATGAACACTTAAAAAGTGGTATACACTTTAGCATCCAAAAATGCGTTGGGATACCAAACAACATTAAACAAGAAACTAATTATAGAAATGACGAAAGTATTGAAACAAAAGTGCAACTAAAAAAGAAATTCTACACAAGATGCGTCAATACAAAAATAGCAAACGATAAACAACAATATAAAATATAAGAAACATATGTTGAAAGGGACAAAGAACAGAGATCGGAATACATGCCGGATAATACAATCACCAATGGCATAAAAAATCAAGGAAACCTTGGAACTTCCAACGAAGTTTAAGATCATCACAGGTAAGCAAAATATCACTATCACTAATAATACCAGGGCAGCAATGAGTGACTCACCATATAAACTTAATCACTGAAGATAGGAATGAATAAACGCGACAAATGGAAATGGAAAAAATGCAAGGGGAACATATACAAATAAGTCGAGATGAGATGAAGGCAATATCTACAATAAAATTACAAACAGCGTCTGGGCCAGAAAAACAAGTATCAATAAAGAATTTGCGAAGAAAGGAACAGAACTGTATAGAATAAAAACGAAATTGGGAAGTGATTAAATAAATGGTGGTGAGATACGAAGAAAATGGAAAATCGCTTATAATACTTATATGAAATATTAAAAAAGAAAAGCAAAAAGACTGCAACAACTATCGAGGTATATTAGTGGAAAAATACAATAAGGAAGATCTATGATAGAATAGTCAGAAATAAAATTTAAAAAACAATAACAAAAAAACAGTGTATAGATATTTACCTACGCCATTCATTTAGTGGATAAGACAATACAGGTTCAATAGAATATGCAAGTTAGCGATTCCCAAGCTTTTAGGGCCTGCAGTAAGTTGACTGATAGAAATTGCGTGAGCTAAGGAATGCGTTTACCTACGCGAATAGTGCGATCTTACTGCACGCGAATAAGGTTGGACTTAAATAATATTACTTTTAGCCGATTTTGATGTTGAGTTTCTTAAAGATATTTACTTTTACTGCGTTGTAAATACAATTATTATAACGCTATATTTGATGGTGTTTTATGTACGTTGTGTACTTACATGCGAATAGCTACATCTATCTCGCATGTAGATCATTTATGGTTTGGATTCTATTGTCTTCTTTTATTCGTGTTTTTATATTTTTATACTTGTGTCAATAGATTTTATAAACAAATTGGCTTTTCTTGTGTATTGGAAGAAGTCAGTTTTTGGCAAATATTGACACTTTTCAATCACGACTGGGGTATTTTTATGATTCCTGAGCTGTTGACAAGACAATTAGAGCCAATAATTATTGAAATATTAACGCCTACTAGACGTCTACTTCAAATCAAAAGTACCAAGTGAGGGGTTAAACCCCATGTACTGTTACAAACCGTGCTGTTTTAATGGTTTATAGTCAACAAAAGTTTTCGACAAGGATGCAGTTTGTCTCCTGCAGTGCTTCGTCTGCTTAAGCACTGCAGCTCTGATAAAATAAATGTAATAGAATGAAAATTCAAGTAGGGCAGAAAAATTTCTACACATTGTTAGTTTGCAGATAATTAGGTCTTTATACCTCAGGCTTATGAGGAGCTATCATATATGGTTTGAAAAATTAATGAAGACTATCATAAATGGGGGTTGACAAACAAAATATTTGACAATACGAGTAGCCACTCAAGAGTATGCATATTTAGGTGCAAAAATAGACAAAAAATGGATGCGAGATATAGAAATGAGAGACAAGATAATATCTGGTGAAAAGATAATAAGAATGTTGAATTCTATGCCAAAGAAGAAAAAATTAAGTAAAGCAAGGAATAGACAAATATATAAAACGATAGTGTAACGCATCGTTCTATATGGAGCGGAGACTGGCGAATGATCGAGAGGGGCAAAAACAACTGCTAGCACTAGAAATGGATTACTATTGTCGAGCATCAAGAGTTTTTAGAATCCAAACAGGCCAAAATGAAGAAATAAGAAGACACATATAATTGAAGACATAGTTACAGAAATAGAACGAAGACAATATTAATATGGTATCACCATGTTTCGAAAAGAATAATTATGCAATGTGTTCCGGTGGAATATTAGAAGCACAGAGGGTTGGCACCTGAAAAATAGAGAAGTGGGAATCAGTAGAGAAGCAAATTGGTAGCCGGAAGGAGAACACAATCTCCATAGTGAACTGGATAGCGAAAATAAGAGGTTCAATATTGAAATCGGAATGTTGCGCCGCGCAAGTCACCTTCGCATTTATAAAATGCAATCGAAATACAGCAATTTCTGTTAGAAAAAATAAATACCATGAAGTAGTTGAATCATTCGAACTATTCGTACGAGTCTGTGGTTCTTGCATGTTGTTGTATAGTAATAAGCTTCCACTTGACAAAAATTTTAACATAAGTTTAAATATTTATTAACAAAACATGGTAACTGAAATTCATAGTTATTAATTTTAAATATTATACCCCCGGCGAAAATTGTTTTTTGAAATATGTTAGCAGAGTAAATTCAATTGTTTTCTCATGTTCTAGACTGCACTAGCATTACATGAACTGGATATTGGTTCCTATTAAATTCGACCTAGCTATATTGCGACTACATACGAGTACGATACTGAAAACGGAAACCTTTCCAAAAAATGCCATTTCAGAGATTCTATGAACAGACAGCTGAAAAAGAGCAAGGTTGGTATTCCACTGTTGAAACTACAACTATTCCGTACCGCAATTCTAATTATGTCCACAAAAAATCTAAATGATTAATATTTGTATTGATTATATGAACTTTATTTGTTGATTACATGCATTATTTTTGGCAGGTGAAAAGAAGGACGTAACTTCAGGGACAATATGCAGCCACGGTTTATCCCAAAAGTAATTGAGGTGACGTGTTATGCTGAAAAATGCACAAACCTTGTAAAACCAGCAGACGCCGTCATACAATATGCTACCCTCATTCGCCCTCAGGCTCGCCAGGGAATGGGAACACACATCATTGTGCAATCAGGAAATAGACCGGGATGTCAGTCATTGAACCCCAACCAATTACGGCACAATAGAGGATTCTCTTGTAAGTTTTGTATAGCCTACGAGATTGATTCTTTGTTATTTTTATGTCAAACCGCTGCTCCATTCACAAATCAGAGCTCGCTACATGATAATCCTAGTGTTGTTTCCCTTCTTAAATCAATGTAGTAATTAGTTCCCTATTTCTTTGAAGGGCAAATGAACACTGTTTTTTTAATACAATACTAGAGCAGGTACTTGACAAGTTATATTACAAAATAATAGTTATAAGGAAAACATGTTAAAGAGAAATGTTTGATATGACGGAATAATTTCATTTTGAGCCTTAGTATCCCAATAGATGTCAAAATGAATATTACTTCCCATGTAGCCCACCCCACCCATAAATCAAAAATGTGGTTAATCAAACAATGGGCGAAATTTACGACCAAGCTACTTGCATCATGAAATATACTAGCGGATTTGATTATATTCTGTTTCATTTCCAGGGCCTGTGTTCACAAGCTCAGCTGCGTAAAATACATAGTTTTAAGCGTTGATCTAATTTTAAATGAAACGATTACTGCAGCTGAAATTTTATACCAGGTAAACTATAGAGCAATTGGTTTATTTTAAAACTGATTTTTGAAGCAGTAAAATACTGTGTAGTAGGTCTACTTTAGCAGAAACTAGACTAAACCGTAATAATAATGATGAAATGAAGTCATGGTTGTTGGGTATACTACAGTCTGTAAAAACAAAGTTCTAATTGCTGTTTGAGGCTAAATTATATTTATTTAGTCGTTTTTTACATTGTCGGGAAATCGCACTATCATGCTTTATAGTTTGTTTATCTAATATAGTCGACGATTCGCTGTCGCCTACACTATTTTTTTAATATATCGTGGAACTTCAAGATTTGTATTGGATAGCATTATTCTTACCACTGTGTGAGTTGCATCAAGTCCTATTTTCGAGTTTCTCGCCCATGATTCTTGGTTGCTGACCGCTGACTTCTTAGTGTTCTCGGGACTAAATCAAAAGCTGCTTCTTTGCCAGGAACCATCTGGTATATAATATTTACGCCGCGTATCTTTGTAATATTTGCAAGATCTTACGTTTCGTCCATTTAAGTAACTCAGATTTTGAGCTCATCCCCGTCTGGGTGCTCTAATCGCTATTTGGATCTGTGACTGCCTTCCGGTCAATCCAGCACAACTTGACGCTGGCCTCCGGAAATTTTCTCCAACATTCGGTTTAATATAGCAGATTCGATTATATCCTCTTTGATTTATTGTAAAGCGAAGTTGAGCATGCATTTTCAGGAATATAAGATCCCAAAGACTTAAAGGCAAAGGTAAGTACACTCCGTGTGTTGAGTTTCCACATCTTCCCGGAATCCGAGCTAAGTCGACAGTAGCGAGATCTTCTGAGTACACTACCGCTTAATAATGCATATCACCGCGCTATCGGCCAACCAATAGTAAATATCTTTTATACGTAACCAACGATTTGACATTTGTAAGCAAACATCTGCTACAGGCAGTAAACAGGTTCTCATCTGTAACATGACATCATTGCTGTAAATTACAAGAAAACAAATAAATAATACAACGAGAAAAAATTCTAAATCAGTAAAGATAGCAATACTACTTTAATGAAATAGCTAGTGAACCAACAAACTCAATTCAGCTTCGATTTTGAGTGGATCCAGATTTAGAGTTTCTGCGAGCTGTTCCTATTTTTAGATGCATCCTGGTGATGCGAAAAGGTACTGCTCGGAAACCAAGATGGCCATGGCTGTGGAGAATTAGCTATATTTTTAGAATTTCAATCAATTGTGATTTTGTCTTAGAATTTAAAGCAAGCAGCGGAAATTGCAGTTATTATTTCATAGTGCGTTGCACATGTTTATCTTTATTGCGCTTGTTTGATAGTTTATCGTGAGACCTCTCGACAAACGCGTACCGTGGTTTAAGTAAGAGATTAACTTTTTATCAACGCCAACAGGTTGCTTCTTCGACTAGTTTTTTTGCTGCTCGGTTCGTACTACAGGGCTTCACTCTTTTAAATGTTTTCCAGTCCATGGAAAGCAAGCTTTTGACACAAAATTTAATAAACCTTGTTTTCTCATTATTTCTTTAACATAAAACCTAGGTCGTTTCCATTTAGCAAACCAGTTTAACATGTATGAGTTTTTGGTACACAAATTGTACTATTACTGCATTCAGACAATTTTAACTATGTAAGCTGTAATGGTACTTTTATTCAGCCCTAGCGTTGGGCATCTTAAACTGTAATGAGGCGTTTTCCGTGTTCTTTACTCTACTTTACTATGCATTTAGATTGCCCTTTATTTGCTAGTTAACTCAGTTGTAGAGACACAAGACCTGCTTTTGCCTCAGTGCGGCTAAGGGATATGTCAATACAGATTGTTCTGGCCTGCTTGTTATCACATATAATTTTGTAATCGTACATGAAAATTGTCAGGCCATTTTTATATTTTACCGATATGCCACCTGTTGTAGCAGTTGTGGTACAAATTTTACGTTCTTGCTTGTACATAGGTTCCTTTTCAGTCATATCTTCTCGTATAATACTTCAGATGATTGCATCTAAAATTCCAAATATTTGTCACGCACGCAACTTTCTCTAGTAGGTTCGCTCTAGTCTCTATGCCGTCGTATTTGGAGCTGCATTCGTCTCGCCATGTTAAGAGCGCTTGGCTACAACAATTTCAAAACGTAGTCCTTTGGAGTGAGCGAGATATCTGCCTAAATAATTTAAACTTCCGTCGCAAAACTTGGAGTGGCGTCTCTTTTGGAATTAGTCAGTCTCCGACCACCAGCTAGTACAGTCGATATAGCGTGATTTTTGCCGCCGATGCGCTTCGTGCGCGGAGGCGGCCGGTGTTTTCCTGCTGTTACAGCGAGATTTGACATTGTTAGTTGTTAGAATTCTCGGCGGGCTGTGTGAGTGACAGGATGTGCTTTTTGGGTGCTGTTGTGGTGTCATCGACGGCCGATGCCGCTCGTTAAATTTTCGAAGGCCTGTTTGGCTAATCGTTCCGCCTTCTTGGTCGGGATCTGATCTAACGAGGGAGCTATCTAGCGGCCTCGCAGGTTTTTGTGGTAGCCCAGGCGGGTTTTGCACAGTTTCTTCCGGAATAAATTGGGGATACAATGGACATCGTATGTACCCACCCACGACACGTTGTCGTCCGACAGCTCTAGCGGTTAGAGTCCGACAGCTCATAGTGATCAACGCCTACGCAACAAGGCCGAGCCGCCTAAGTAAGGTATTGTGCGCTTTATATCTTTGAATTATGCGTATATGTTTGCTGCCAGCCGGCACCTCAGAATATGATAAATTAAGCATACTTGTTATTAGCCGCCTAATCAAGGCATTGTGAGCTAATTTCCAAATTTAATCCTTTGTGTTATAAGCTCGGCTATATCTTTGAATTAATCGTTCATGTTTCCTGCCAGCCGGCCGCAGAATACGTTGAATTACACATACTTGTTTAAGTGTAATTTTTAGATGAGGCGTCCCCAGCTGGGCTTTCTTTTTAGGTTTAGCTTTTGTTTAAATTGTGAGTTTATTGTGTACGCTGACCACGTCGGCATTGTTGTACCTTTTGACCATGAACTTGGTCCAATAGGTCGGTTTACTGTATGTGACTTATGATTTTTCCTTGTACTTGTAAATGCTTATTTAAAGGGTGACTCAGTCACTCTGTCGATCGATGTAAGGTGAGACCTGAGAGCGGTTTATAAGCGTTGCAGGTAGGTTGGCGAGCTTGTCGCTACACTGTTAGAAATCAAGAGTTTGTACTCAAGTATCCTGCCCCGTTTGGCTTTCGAGTTTTGGTTAAGCGTGGGTTTTATGTCTGAATCTCGTGGCGCCCATTTATTTAGTAACACCCTATACATACCGTCACGGTTGCCCTGTGGTGTACCGTTTCTGGGACCACGCCCATCTCCCTGAGCGTATCAAGCCGTGGCCCTTAAGCCTGTTTGATGAGATTTCCAGGATAAGTGTTGACGTCTCCGGACTTTAAGCATTTGGCACTCCCACTCCCGTGAGTGTCGTTAAAACAGTTTGATACTGTAACAAAATCCTGCCACAAATAAAAACCAAATAGTTTACATGAAAATCCATACAGGGTGTAGAAATGCTTTATGCACCATAGGGATTTCAATGGTAATTTCTTCATATGAAAATATTTGCTTCCCTAATTATTTTAGAGCAAACTTGTATTGAAGTTTTTTGTAGAGAAAAAAATTCTGTATCCATTTATGCCAGCATTTGTCATTTTACATTTCGGAAAACCAAAAATTTAAAGAAAAAAGTTACCATTTTTAGACAAATCAGTGGTGCCTTGAAATTACTAAATCATCTCAAAGCATCAACAAATTAGTTTGCTGTTTATTTGTTTGCATCTGTCAAATGTAACGGCAACCAAATAAACAGCAAACTAATTTGTTGATGCTTTGAGATGATTTAGTAATTTCAAGGCACCGCTGATTTGTTTAAAAATGGTATTTTATTTCTTTAAATTTTCGGTTTTCCGAAATGTAAAATGACAAATGCTGGCATAAATGGATACAGAATTTTTTTCTCTACAAAAAACTTCCATACAAGTTTGCTCTAAAATAATTAGGGAAGCAAATATTTTCATATGAAGAAATTACCATTAAAATCCCTATGATGCGTAAAGCATTTCTACACCCTGTATACTCTGGAATAAAATATACATGCATGAAAATACATAAAAAGAATATATAATTTTAATATAAAAATGTTATATACTTTATCAACAATAGCTAATAAATGTTCACTAGCTTAATGCTGATCTACATGCTTGACTACATTCCTTAAGTGGAAGTCAATGCGCAACGTTAGGTCAAAAAACAAATCGTACGTACAAGGCGTACTCTCATGCACAATTTTATTTAATGCGGTTTTGCCTTCGGTAGCTTAAAATCAGGCTGACGCTGATGTCATCGCTTTGTACTGGCGCGCACTAAGGGTGATGTAACGTGGCGTAATTTACTAATTGCGCTTCTAGTTTAACCTTGCGTTATAGTTGCTACAAATGGTCTCGTACATTGACAAAATCGCTGCTTCTTTGAAGCTAGAAAAGCGGTTTCCGACTATGAGAAATTACCGGTACCTCGGTGTTGATTCCAAGGTAGTTATTTGCTCTCGAGGCTAGATTTCGTCTCAAGAATAACGAGGCGTCGACTGCTCTTAACGCAGGTTCACATAGAAACTCTTAATCGCACTTTATAATACTTCGCGTGGCATCCCTCGCTATTATTCTCTGCTAATCGTCAATTATGTTTTTTTACCCAACCCATACCTACTCGTTTTTTATAGTACAGGTTTGTAACCTATAATTCGAACTCCGTAAGTGAGTTTTATTTAATAATAATAATAATTGTAACAATGATTTATCGCGCCAATTACAGAACAGGAATTCCATTTATCATTGACACCTTTTACATACTCACTGAAATATTTGACGCAATAAACAGGTGAATAGAAAATAAAATAATTAAGCAAGTAAGTGGATAGATTTACTAATTATCAAGTACATTCAAGTTAGAAAGGACTGCGAAACATACATAGACGTAAAATATAAATAAATACGTTGCAGTTCTTTGTGTTCCACTGATTTAATCATATTACGTTTCCTATAAAAATATCAAAATAAGATGATATTCTGTTCGCCATAGAACACATTCAATATTAAGGAGAGCTGATGCAACTATTAGATGAAAGAGTAGGTAAATAAAAGAATTCACTACTCCTACGTCTGTTAACTGTTGGAACACGGAAAGTTATTCTTGCCAATATAGCAGGATTGATTTCAAGTCCATTAAGTATTTTGTATATTTGAAATAATGAAGCTAACTAACTGTCGACGTTCATAAAGTTAATGTTTTTTATATCAGTTTTAAAGAAAAATGGGTCGTTCAAATTTAGGTTATACACTGGTTACTTTGAAATGAATGTACCGCATAAAACGTTTCTGTATTTTTCAGTAACGTTATTGAATTTGTAAAAAGTAAAAAAGACTCCACACTACATAGGCAAACCCCAATACAAGAAGTAAAAACGGAGAGCATAATTGCCATCTTTGGCATTTCTTACATGTAAATCATACCCTCGATATGCCTTTTGAACCATTGACTCAATATGTTTATAAAATGTTAGTTTGTAGTCAAATACAACTCTCAAGTTACGCTTATGACTGGTTTAATTGTTGTCATGGTTGACGACTGACGCCCTTTTGCAACTTGCTTTACTTTATTTCATTGTTTAACCTGAAGAATCATTGCCTAATCTTTACCCATGCCATCAAATCTCTGAGCGTTTGAGCTAGTCAGGGTTGTAAGCGTCTTTTGTAGAAGGGCAATACGCTATCGTGTTTATATATAATAAGTACTGATGGTAACTACATAAGTTTTTTAGGTGCCTAATCTTATTACCTCTACTGTCTTATCTAACTTGTTCTTTAAATCATTGCAAAGCGCTATAGTTAACTACGGGGTTTGCTCAAATTTACTATTTTTACTTGCTTTTTATTTTTGTTGCTTATCTATAATTTACAGTCTTATACATTTCAAATGTTTATTGTAAAAATTAATGGAACAGAAATTTATACGAAGCACTTAGCCGTATATATTGATTGTACGTTTTTTACAAACCTAAATTAACAGTCGATATTTTACAAGTCCGCTGTGATGCTTGATCTATTTCGAGAAGGTGACATATTGGCAACCCGCACCTTCGTTGGTAATATTTGACATACTCTCTAGCCCTTAATGATCTTGTTAGCGTTACCAAGGCTGCGTAACGGTGGGCTAACAATATAATTTACGATGCTAACGCAAATGTTCAAGGTGCTTCTTGTGCACCTATTATTAGACCTGTACTGTACCTCAGTACACCAGCGGTATAGCGCAACAAGGCAACTTCAAATGCATCCTCTTAACGCTAATTGCTTTCTTACAAGCAGAGTGTTCACAAGTTCTGTGTAAGTAAGCCTGAAATTCAATTTTTATCCAGCACCGTTAGACTTGCGGCGGTACAAGGAAATCGATAGGGAATCCAGCACCCCTTGATCCTTTTGACAAGTTTCGAGCTACTCGAAAAGCAGAAAGGGACGATCCGTAAGATCAACTTGTTTAGACAGGTGATGATATATAAAACGGGGAAAGCGAAATGCATTTTTCAATATCACCGTGGGTGATGGCTCTATGTGGAATGGGAATGTTCCAACTTATCATGTTTTACGTTTGATCCAGCATGATTGGTTGTTTTATTCATGATCCATAAAACTTTTATGCGTAGTGGAGGTCTAACGTTGGTTTATGCATGCAGATTTCTTCAAAATTAACTGCTTACCTCATGTGTTTACATAGTCGATGTAGTCTAATATTTACCTGAAATAAAAAGCACAATTAGTCCAATAAAAATAACGTGGGGTTAAAATGTACAAAGCCGGAAAAGCTTTCTCTAATATGTTTGGTGTTTGTCGTGTTATATGGAGTGCACTCTGCTTAATTGCGAATATTAAGGGAGAGGAAATCTCATGTTTATGACAGTGGCATTAAACAGCGTGTCCACTTTTTACAGGGGCTTATGCGAAATTTCAGTTTAATAGAATTTAAATTGTAGCTTCGAACAAGTGAATAGCTAAAAGCTTCTGTGGTTGTATACGGTAGAGTAGGTATCGGTGATTTTTTTCTATTAATCTACATGGTGTCCCTGTTTCACCTTTTTTTCGGACACGTAGAGTATACCTAAGTAGAGGTGAAAGGGGCTACGATGCTATGTCAACGTTCGTGTGGTTCTCTAGGGGTGAGCTAACGCATTTTCAGCGGCATAGGGTAGCTGGGGAACATAAAATGAAATAAATTTTGCGTACACGTGGCTCGTTGGTACGTAACAGCCATACCGCATGTAGAGCTAATGACTTTTTAATGCTGACTTGAGATGACTGGAATTCCATGGGGTCACCTTTTTGTGAATTAATTCACCTGAATTTTTCGTGTGGCAAATGACTTTATGAAATGTTACTCAAAATTGCCCCTACTGTAGGGGTCTATTCAGTCCCAGTATTTAGTCGCCTGAATGGAAATGCCGGTCAGATGGAGATACTGAGGACGGGGATATTTCCTGCAATCAGTCCGTTATTGAATCAAATCGATACATGGCGTTGGTTTGGTCGCCCAACAATAGCTGCCGATAATAAGTTTTATTTTTTGCTTAGAAAGAATCAGTGTCAAGTAGGTTTATTGCATCTTCGCTGGAAGTTATTTCTATGCGGCAAAGACGAGCAAAACGCATTTTTGTCACGCAAGCAGTTCGCATTTTAACTGGTAGGCAGAGCGCCTTTGTGAAATAATGTGATTTTACATTCTCTAGATGGCAGGAGTGGTGCAACATTAGTGAGCAGTGATTTGCATAATATCATGGAGAAACATACTATTTTAATTTTATCGTTGCCACAGAAGAATAATGTCTTTGATTTTAATCAACGTGTGTTTCAATAAGAAAATGTTGGATACGTTTCATAGTGAAAAACACTTTTCAATGTTGAAGTTCAGTAAATGTATTTCCATTTGTTCCATGTTAACTATAAATACTTTAGCATTTTTTTGTTTTTTTTTAAATCCATCTGTCAATTTTAGTTGGAATGTAACAAAAGGTTACTCGACTTGGCATATATCATGTTTTAGAAAGAGAAACACTGTGTGAAATTTGCCTTTTTGAGAAAAACAATGTATTTAGTAAATTCAGAGCTCATAAATTATGCAATGTATATTTTGAGTGTAAAGAATATTGCAACAAAGACATCCAAGTTTTATTGAAACCACATAAATCTAATGATTTACTGTTAATGCATGACTAGATAAGTATTCATAACATACTCATGCATTCGTTAAGATAGAAATGATTTCTAAAAGCTGTATATTTGCATGAACAATGATATTTGTTGAGTATTTGACAAAGATTCAGAATAGCTACCTTGAAACCAAAATATCTTAATTTAGAGGCCCGACAATGAATTAAATAAACCCAATAACTTTTCGCTTTAAATGGTATGGACGATTTGAGTTTTTAATTATTTTTATCTTTTATTTTATTCTTACAGGTCAAACTCAAGAAAAAGCTTAAAGTTGGTCAGCCGAATAGCGTCTAGGCACAGATCTGTACAAAGAAAAAATAATAAAGGTAAGCAAAAATAACATCTGTTATAGAATTCCACAAAAGCAATCGGTCATTTCAGCAACTTCAGCAATAATTTGTAGAAAATAATATATGTATGTTACACTTCTGCAACAACGTGAATTTGAATCTAAAATCTAGAAAATACACAAAGAGAATTATTTTATCCGTAAACGATTCCTAAGATGTACATTTTATAGCTATGAGAGACAAATCTTTACATAACTACGGATAATACTGTTGAACAATTACATTCGCTACATTACAAATCTTCTTTTCGTAGTTGCGAATAACAGTCTTTTCTCCAGATACTTGAATGCTTTGGACAAATGAAACCAGACATCAGAGTGGCCGTAGTGTCATTATACCAAGTTCTATCGTGTTGTTATAAGGCCATGTCTCACTAAAATGCAGACAGATATCGAACGGTAAATAGTTTGATGTAAACTTTAACAAAAACACACTTACAATGTTAACACAGGTAGATAAAGATGCTTCTGTATCTGCATCACACCTTTTCACATACCTACTAAAATGCTTTCAAAAAGGGACTGAGAAAACGTTCAAGATTAACCGCGTTCTTAATGATGGTCAACGTCGAAATTCAGTTTTGATTGAAATAACATTGTTCACAAAGAATTTGTACCACAGTGAACTAAACATTTAATAGTGAGGTCCTTGATCGTTTGAGACAAAGGTTATGTATCTGCAACCTGGTGAGACAACCTGGTTAAGATACTTTAAATTTTTAAAGTACCTCAAGATTTTCCCTATATTGCTATATTGACATTTTTAATCGGTTTTAAACGGATTGATATGCTAAGTTACGTTGTTAATTTCTCTAGAGCTAATGAACAACTGAAATTGCATTATTTGCGCACGCAATACAATACATTCCCAGCCTCTCTCAAGCTCCAGGTCAGAATATTCACGTTTCTGCCAAGCCGACGAACATCTTCATGGGTCTTTCAAGCCCCATGTTAGGAGGAAGCACTTCCATCCATTATAGTGTGCCCTGATCTATCTTGCAGGCTGGCTGTGCCTTCAAGTTGGTATGGTTAACACCTTGACATTACTATTTCTTTTCGTGATAGCTTCTACAAAGCTTATAGCATCTGCATGTTTTTATCGTTCTTTCTAGTAGCGCCTGTATAATAATGATTAACTACTTGCGGCGTATTCAAATAAAAACACCCACACTTTAAGAGTCGACCTGCGTCCGTATCTTCTGTAGCTAGTTGGAGGCACTTTTGGTTTGATTACTACCTTAAATCCATTTTAGGCTGTATACACTGTAACAGCCTCATGATTGGTTAGGGACTTTTGGCCGAGAAATAGTTTCAATTACTTGCACATTAGCCTTGCCATCCAGATATAGCGCTTTACGATTGATTTTATATTGGAAATTTAAACAACACCTGAAAATGTAAATTAATTGCATACAAAATTTTAATAAACAATTATCATTACTTTTGGAACACACATCGTATATTAACGGTTCTTTGAGGTTTATTTTAGTGCATATGTTAAGACGAATGACGTTTAATGCAACAACAGCGGTAAAATCCTAGAAGCAACGTAAATGGTCAATGGTAAATGGTCAGGTGATGTATATGTACAGTCGTGTGCAAATAAATCTGGGACAGTGTTTTTTTCACATGCAGATTCAGTTAAGAATTAAAGAATATCTCCATGGATTTCCTGCTATCAGAAAGAGTTACATTAAACTTTAACAGGTACTGAAACCTGTAACTCTCTCTGACAAGAGGAAATCCATGGAAATATTCTTCAAATTCTTAACTGAATCTGCATGTGAAAAAAACACTGTCCCAGATTTATTTGCACACGACTGTACATATATAACCTTAGTTTGTTTTTGATGAGTGTGTAGCGAGTTTGTACCATATGTTAAAATAGAAGAAGTGCTTGTAGATTAGCTGTGGAATGGAGTGACTGAAAATGCTATGGAATGTTGTCATGCAACAAACAATAAAACTGATTAATAAGTAGGTATTGTTCAGTAACAAAGTTTCAGCGTTCATCTAAATGTATAAAACAAAAAAACAGTGAACAAACTGGTTGATAATGAAGAAAAAATCATCAACAATAGTTAAAAAACAAGGATACGTGGGAAAGCTATATGGAACAACCGTTTTCAGTAAATCCAGCAGAACCTTCTTATATAAATTGTAAAACAGCGCCGAGTATCGCGGTAGAGAAAGTGCAATAAAAGAGGCCCTGACACCATACAATCAGAATTTAAGAAACTTCGATGAGGATAGTGTAAATTGGTTGACATCTCTCATGAGTGATTTAAAATCTAAACTTATTACTTGCCCAAGAGAACTGAAAATACAATGTGCGGTGATTGCAAAACAATAAGCCTCATGAGACACCTTCTGAAATTGTTTCTAGAAATAATTCACCGAAGAATATAAACACTGTTATGTAAACCTTCAAATGCAGAATCCGTGGCGAAGTTTCTTTGGGCCCCGCAGTTGTTGTGGATGACGTTAGTTCCGACCGCTCAGGCGAAAGATTTGTCGTGTGTCCTGGGAGTCTTTTATCGCTTGAATTACGCAGGATAAATCTGTCACCACTTAAGCCGGATATAACAAGGAATTCCCTTACAAACTGCAAGCCCACGGAGTGCATTTTTGCATGGTGCACTCTTTTCGTTATACCTTCCGTTTCAAGTTAAATGGATTTTACTGCTACTCTTTTTCTCGACCCCAACAATCGCCACACCGAGGAAGTCACCAACTTCCCTCGCTCCCTAATCACATTGACTTTAGACCTGGACATCATCTCCAGAGGGGTCGTTTCAATTCGCGGTGTGTGTCGATGACTTCCAATGTGGACGCTGTGATGCATGTGATATGTGATACAGTGCGTGGAAGAAGAGTACATTGCATTTATAAGTGATTCGGTCATATGAACGTTAAACTATTAGGCTACGCTGGCATTATATGTTCGAATAGAGTTAAATCAGGGCTTTTGTGTAATAACGAATTAAACCGACATTTGTGGGTTAATACAGAGCGATACAAAATAAATTTGACTGAGGGACACTACATTTAAACTACAATTAACTGTTTAGTTCATGCGACTTTGACACAGTCTAATAAGCTACACAACTATAAAAAATTAGTAATTTAAACCAAATTTATAGATTAAATTGTTAGGTAAAATAATATTACACACATGTTATTTTAAGTTCAAAAATGAATGTTAAGCTTTAAAAAATACAGTTCTATGTCAACAAAAAACATGCTACAGATTAGGCATATTTTATTATTTCAGTGGTTCCGATCAAATTTATTTTTGTTTTTTTTTGTAGTAGATTAAACTCAGTTTGTATTTATTGTGATGCTTCCGAGGGTTCATATTGTTTAAGGATGGGTAATTTCAAAAGACTTTAATCAATCCATTTACGTGTTTGTTAAATTTTGTCGTTATGTTAATTGTGTTATGTCCTTTCTATTGTAAGCAACTAGTAGGAAGCGTGTGATAAACATCAAAGGTTACTTTTGTGGGAAGGAAGCGTGGAACACACTCTCCAAACATGTGGTAATTCCACGGTTTGCTCTTTGGTGTAGCATTCTTTATTTCAAGATCAAAAGCGTGTGGCACCGTTTAATTTGACTATTCTGAGCTATTATCTAAACTCAAATTATCGTTAGACGAATCCACCTGTATCTCGATTTAACCTAGCCGGGGCAAAATTGAGCAGGGCTAAACTACTAATTGTTGGAAACTATAACCGTCGAAAGTAATCACACTCATGATCTTGATACCACCCTTGAATGACTTTGCAGGCGGGAATTGAAACCAAACCTAGCGCCTTAGACTTTGTTTATTAATTGCCCTAATATTCAAGCCTTCTGGCAAAAATCTGTGAAAAATAAGTTTTACCTACATAGTTTGGCTTAAAAATGTAGTTGATGTACGTAAAGGCTTGTTCAGCATTCAAGCGTTATTAAAACGATTGCGACGTCTACTCCTGTCTTATTGATTACCAGAATGTTTTGTAAACAATTTTTTGTAATACCTACTTGTTAAATATTTCTTTAAGGACTGTTTACTACTGCGTAAGCAACCTCTTTACGGCCCGGCCGTAAAAAGTGTCCGTAAAGACCACGGCCTGCTAAATTGTATGCCGAACGTCAAAGTGACGTTTGTCACATAAATCCAGCAACAACCAAGCCTTCAACTCCACATAGAAGAAAGCGCAAAAGACTGCTATAATTCCTGAACATACGCTAAAATAACTTGCTCATTCACAATCTTAACGTCTTTAGGAATATCTTCATCATTTTCTACAGATGTCATAAGTTACGAGCTGGTTACAACTTAAAACTGCTTATAGCCATATACAAAATTGGAAATAAATGACATTTTTAAACAACAGTTGCGGCGTTCTACGCACTCTCAATCATTCTAAAACGTCATTACACAAACCTAGCGTTTTGATGAAAATAAATTAGAAAAATATAGATATGACCGAATTGTATGTAGGTATTACAAAAACTATTGTACAATACACGTCCGTTAGGGCCTTTACTGCCTCGCCAGTATTATTCGACTCGCTCTTCGAGCTCGTCTCACAAATTCTCTTTACTGGATAATAAAATTCTGAAAGTAACCATAAAGCTGTATTGAAACCAATCTTTTTTTGCCAGTTTGAAGGACTTAACACAGAAAACATAAAAATCCTACGAGGTGTAAGACAAGACTGAATACTATGTCCACTGATATATAATATCTATTTCGAACACATTTTCATGGAAGCCTTAGAAGATAGAGGAAATTATTCTTTTTTTTATTGAGAGATACAAAATAACATTGGATATGCAGATGACAATTTAATATTTCCTAACAACCTAGAGAGTTTACCTCTTCGCTGATAGAGTGACGGAGAGCAGTTAGCGGTAGAGTCTTTATATTAGCCTGAAGAAAACAAAACTAATAACTATTACCAAACCAATTACCCCATATGTTATCCCGTAATCAATAAAAAATACATCGACTAAGTTCAATGGCTAATGGGATTACTCACAACAGGTAAAGATCGAAAACGCCAGGGCTGTAAAACGAGCACTATATTTAAAAGATACAATTTTGCAACAACCACAAAGGTGATATTTCTGTTTTCTTTTATGGAGTAGCGTCATAGACCTTGAAGTAAAGAAGAAGTGTTTGAGATTTAGCTTCATTGTAGAGTTTCGACGATAACATAGCCGGATGAAGTAGCGTTGGCCACAGTGGCAAAGAAGAAAGCTCTATCTACAACAGTCTATTGTTACGGTTATTATGATATTTTTAGGTCTATTTACAAAAGCTAGCTCTAGCGATCTAACTCACTTTAGTTTTCCCTTAAAAGAAACCTATTGGCTATGTAAATTTAAAGGATATATGTGGTTCTTTTATGCCACGAGGCTACTTTGAGACTTGCAGGTATACGTTTCAGTTGGGCTCTTAAATTTTCCCTCTTCGTGTTATGTGATATTTCTTGGTTTTGTTAAGCTTCTCATACAAAAATTGCGTGAGTCAATTAGCCCGGAAAGCTGGATAGTTACCTGAAAAATAAATGTTTATTTTGACATATTGAAGGTTGACAGTTGGCATTCGAGTTCAGTAAGCAGTGTCTCTTATACCACAAGTGCGCATTATTTGACAGTCTATTTCCGATATTATATTGTGGTGTATTATGTGGCTTATTTTGAAACCATTTTTCACGCCGCTTAATTGTTGTCTCCATTTATCCAATTATTTCAGGCCTAACCTGTATATTTTTATTTAAAGTATAATCCATTGCATTTCGAATTCTTAAATTTTTCAAACCAGCGCATTTTTTACCTGGATTGAGTTGATATCGTTAGTACGGTGCACTTTTGACCCGCTTTATCTGTTATCGCTGGGCGTTGGAATGCGAGTTTTCTTGTTGAAGAGAACGTTTCGGGCCGGCACTTGTTCTTCT
The DNA here is from genome assembly GCA_940337035.1 of Agriotes lineatus. Taxonomy (NCBI): domain Eukaryota; kingdom Metazoa; phylum Arthropoda; class Insecta; order Coleoptera; family Elateridae; genus Agriotes; species Agriotes lineatus. The sequence continues at coordinate 1,210,553 of OW679202.1, read as the reverse complement.
GGGCTCGGCCGACGCGTTTCGCGCGGTCGAGGTTTGATTTTTAATTAAGTCAAGAGTACGTGCGCTCAACCAACTTTTACCAGAATTTTATTTCCAAGGGCTGACTATAATCAGGTACGAGGTCGTTTTTATGTTTGCTATTCTTGTATTAATTATGTTTCTCTAGCTCTTAATTGACAGTTTTACCTGACTTAATTTTCAGTTAAAGATAAACCATGTCAAAAATCTTGGAATTATGTGTTGCATTAATAATGCATGATTTTAATTATTAGAATAATAAAAAATCAATAAGTCGTAACATGTTTAATGCTATAAAAAGTTTACAAGACGTTTCGCAATTTATGATTGCTTTATCAGTTCTTAATTAAAGCAATCATAAATTGCGAAACTTTTTATAACATTAAACATGTTACGACTTATTGATTTTTTATTATTCTAATAATTAAAATCATTCATTATTAATACAACGCATATTTCTAAAATTGTTGACATTATTTATCTCCATAAAATATAACTTTAAATTTCTAAATGTCATTTCACAATTTGACTTAATTTTCAACACCGGCTAGTGTCCTACCTAGCTTCTGCAATTTAGGAGTGGCTCTGCTTCAATGACGGGCGCATCCAAGGTGCTTGTAACCACAGGGTATAGCAACCCCCGCCAGCATTTGCCTGTCAGCAATTTATGGGCGTTGTAGGTTCGAGGTTAGTGTTACTTTTGTGGTGAATACCGCATTAAAAGTGGATGGTCTCCCTGCTTTCAAGCTGATTCCGGCTGGCTATTCCGGGATTAATATTATATTAAATTATCTTCGATACTTGAAATTTAAATTCGTACATTCCATAACTATCAGTATTTAAATTTAAATTTATACTTTCCGTTATTACTAGCATGTAAAGTTTAGACGCATACGTTCAATCAGTTTCAATATTTGAAGATTAAATGCGTATACTTAGTTACAATTAATATTGAAGGCTACAATTTATATGTGTAACCAAACCTTTGTAAAAGGAGCATTCACGTTTTTTGCCTTCAATAGCCTGAACAGAAAGGTTTTTTAAATGACAGCGATATGCATATCACTCGATTTATTTGTGGTTACAATTAATTTAATAACCTGAAAGGGGTTCTTGATCTTGGTGCGTGTCACAACCTTCAATTAATTTGCACATTTCTATCATTATTACATTCTTTATGACCAAATTATTCTAATTATTTAATATTGAATTACCGTTATAGACTGCAAGATTATTTAGCGTTAGTAAATAAATGCTATTCACTCGTAGTTAGTTATATTATTCGAAACCATTTGGTTTCTGGCGCTCATTTGTTTTTTTTGTCTTTGAAGCATTTCCAGGGTGGTACAGTTGATAAGAATCTACGATCCAAGGCCGCCGAAATTGAGCTAGTTTGGCCTGCGCGGTAAGTTAAAATTTTTAGAGCTTCCGTGTAGTGCGTACTTTAAGGATGTTAATCTGCGATTTTTTACTATCATTGATTATTTTAATTAATTAACCGCAGGTCAGCTTCTTTATTGTAACAATTTGAGCAAATCTACACATGATATTTCGTACCAAATAGCTTTTCAGACGTTTCCTGTTGGATTTTGACGTATTGCATAATCTCCTACACGAAGATATGCGTTTGATTGCCGTGAGACGGTCGTTTAGTAACTTTCATCCAACTGATCGGTTTTGTGTTTGTTTTCAAGTAACCCGAAAGTAGCTACAAACAATTCTTCGTAATTGTCAAAGAGAATTTGCAATTTAATAAATGATGTTTTTCAGTTTTTCCCTTTCCTTATGGTCGATTAGTATAATGGAATTTTGGGAAAATGCATCAATTTTCCTTTTGCATTTTTAGATGCACTTCCTGATTATGCTACATAAGACTGGGGAGAGTTGCGCCGAGTTATTATAGCACTAGCGAGTTTTCTAAAAGCGTGCTGCTTCTATGTGCTAATTGGGTTCTATTGATTCAGCGTTCCGTTTTTCCTTTTTCTTTTTGGAATGCGGATTTGGGTCTTTTTGTTTATATTTATGGATATTTGGATTTATGCATTTGGCTTTATAGTTGTTAGATTTGAGTTTCTAGTTTTGGTTGGAAGGATTTTCGAGATTTGAGTTTGTGAATTAGATGTATTGGAGTAAATATTTTGCAACAATAAGTTTATGAGCTTGTGATATTTAAATTTCTCTGTTTCTGGCGTATTTACCAGTGATTCGTGCAACGTTGATTTATATGTGTATTTGGTACGTTTTGCACTTTTGTTTATTTGCACGTTTACCTTACATTTGAAATTACATACGTAACGCTGTAAACGCTATGTGTACACGTCGTAGATTTGTTCGTATTACGTTGTCATTAGATAACATACAGCCGGTATTTTATTTCGGTATGAAATCACGAATTATATTATTTGTCTGTGTTAATTGAAAATAAGTATCAATTTAGTTACCCTGTCTGTATGTCTTTTTCCATTTTTGTAACAGGTTATAACTTATCAAACAGCCTGCGTCTGATAAATGTAATTTTGAGATATGCCCCTTTAATGTAAGTTACGACTACCATATCACCGGGAAAATTTTCAACTTAGATTTGCTTAGTAGGACTCGTTGAATGTTATTGATTACGGGACTGTTTTGGGTATATTCACAGCTCGCTATCCGGCTTGCATTGAAGTGTTCTAAGATTATCGTTAGTTTATTGCGATTGCGCAGTAGAGCATTCAGAAGTGACACTAGAAAAATATGGAGAAAAAGAGGTGTTGAAAGAAAAAGAGTCTGGCAGTTAAAGTGTTTTAGAAGCTGGTTTCCTATTATTACTACAGGGTTTTTCCGGCATAAATTGACATGGAAATATTTAACAGCATCGCCTATTATAATTGGGCATTGCTGGCAAAGGCCAACCATTAATGTAAATTGTTATCACTATAGGTTAATAACGACATTGCTTGGTTATTAGCGTGAATGACTTTTTAACTTTTTTACCATAATATATAGCGCGCAATGGATAATGATCAACGTGAACGTGGTCAAGCTACCCATGTTTGTCTTTATTTTGCGTTATTCAACAATATATTGTAATGCGACAATGAAAAGTAAGTTTGGTTAAGGTCACGTGACAGTCAATCATTTTAAATATCAACGTACATATACGTCGTATATGTTTAAAACTAGTTAAAACATTTGCTACTTAGAATTCAAAAGATTGAATGACTAAAAGTGGTTTTCAAAATGACATTGTACCATTACACGCATTGTGCAAGTGATATATAGCTGAATAGTGCTAGAGGAAAGCAAAAGCGTAGTGTGAGTAGCATAAAGTTTTGGGAAACGTGATTTAACGTAAAAGTTATTTGAAAGTCTGCCACAGTCATTTATCGAGTAGAGAATTATCGGTTTCGTGAACGATAGGAGGAGTAGGCACGTGTATATTTTGTAGAATCCGTTTCTAACGTACATAATAAATATTATCTACCTTTTGTAGTTTACTTTGGAAGTTGACGCAGTTACATCAAACAACTGCGAATTAAATATATATTTGTGTACAACTTGTTCATTATTGCTCATTATTATGTATGTAAAAGAAAAGGGAATTTAACTTATTTTTTATTTAAACATATGTACAATATTAATGTTAACAGCTTTTAACAAACAAGCAAAAAGTTGCAAGTTCTTAATCACTGAAGAAATATCACGGAACAACATTTAAAGGAAAAATTTTACTTGTTGCTCCGTATCGTCCGATTTTGCAGCTTACATAATTGTGAGTGCTGGTACAATAATCTGAAAAAGCTCTTACGCTCAGCTTGAAATGGAACAGATTTTCGCAAGTTTGAACCCGTTATTTTATGGCGGAATTAAATGGAAGCCGTTGTTACGTCGGTGTAGAATAAGGAATTTATGCTGGCTTACTCGATTTTTTAGCGGGAGGTCCAAGGTTAAGAAAGTGCAAATTTATCCCCTGACCTCTCTAGTTCGCACCCGGCGCCGCTGCTTTTAACTGTTCAATCCATCTAAAGATTAGCTCAAAGCTCTCTCGACTCCGCGATTACTTTAGATCCACTTTTTAGTTTAGCCTGTACACGCGAATTTTATTTATTCTGGGATTTGGCATGGTGCTTGCAGAGAACTATATATCTTGTAGAAAGAAAGATTTGCATTCGGTATGAATTCAAGCTGCTGGTTTTAACGTATGTAACAAACGTTTTGGCCTTAAAGTTTTAAAGCAAGTAGAAGTTTATTAATTAATTTTATTAATATTTATTATTTATTACTATTATTAGAAATCATTTGAAATTATAAAAACGAAATTGAATTGTTGATAGGATTTTAACTCGAACTTGACACATTCGTCTTTGGATGACTGAAATCTTTTTGATAGGTTAGTTTTCGTAATTGGTCTTCATATTGACTTCTCGATAAATTTACCCATGAAATTCTTTCATCGCAGTCGCTAATCGTACGAAAAATGGTTCCACGGAAAATGTTTCATTTCGAAAAATGTTAACAATTTCTGTTTGAAAAATTGGCCAATTAAATTATAAATGATTTTACGTCCTTCTGGTAAAATTTATATACGAACTGACATGAATAATATGAAAGATCACCTATTCTGTAGTTTTAGTTTCAGTGATGAGTAGATATGGATAATGCAGATGACTGCGGAGGCTTTCGCGGCTATTGTCATTAAGTAACAAACGACTTCCGGGATTGGACCGCGTCATTATTGAGGTCAAAAAAGTCAACGTTTCGCTCACGTTCGTAAGGGACCATATTAGGAGGAAAAACACAAGGGCACGGTAACAGAACGTGTAAACCACACCAGAGGTGAAACTCCTCTAACAATCGAAAGGAGAAAGGCGAAAATGTATAGGCATTCATTTCCGATTGAGATGATTAGGATGGTTATAAATCTCAATGGCATCGCAAATCTTTCTGTTAAAGGAGAATGTGGATTTGCAGATAATAGAAATTTCATCAAAAAGAATGTTATGGCCGGTATCGCGTTGGTGTTCGGCGATTTCTGATGATGAAACGACACCCGTCTTGAGAGAGCGCTGGTGTTCAGAGATGCGAGTTTTTACTGAACGTCCTGTTTCACCAATGTATACAGCATTACAAGGAAAAGGACTCCATAAACACCTTCAGATGTCACAGTGTTTACTTTAACTTTTGGTGAACGAAGAGTCTGTAAGAGTTTGCTCGGGGGTTTAAAGAATGTTTTAATGTTTTTTCGAAGAATCTTTCCTACGCGATCGGCGATTTGTTGGATATAGGGGAGAAGGACTATTTCTGCAGGGTTATCGATTTTTTGAGATTTGGGTGGCCGTGGATGAAGATGGCGATTGATGGTAGGCTGTATATTTCTAGCACGGTAACTGTTGTTCCTAAAAACGAATTGATAACGAAAAGTTTTTGTGTAGGATGATGGTGGGAATCAGCATGTAGATAACATATACAGAATGACCAAGTTTTCCACTTGATGGGTGAGAGGCCTGTACATTTAAGAAAGGAAAGGAGCCGTTACTTTCTATTTCCATGATAAAGTTAATGTCTGCATGTTGATTATTGAAATGGTTTAAGAAGACGGGTAAATCTTTTTATCATTTAGTCAAATGATAAAGGTATCGTCAACATATCGAAATCAAACCTTGGGTTTCAATTCTGAAGATTCCAGAGTTTCCATGAAGGTATTGGCAGCGACATGTGAAAGAGGAACCCATAACCGCACCAAATATTTGTTTAAAGAACTGGCCTTAAAATAGGAAGTAAGTGGGAGAGAGGCATTTTTCTATAAGGGCATGTAGCCTTGAAGACGTCTCCGCATGCTCTGATAACAAGTGTTGAATTATGTCTATGGAATCGGGAATAAGAACTTTAGTAAAAATAGAAGTGACATCGAAACTCGCAAGTAAATCCTCAGATTTAACGCTTATATTGGATATAAGTTCAATGAAATGAGCTGGATTGCGAACATACGAGAGAGACTTACCAGTGAACTTTCTGAAGATAGTGGTTAGATATTTTGTTAATGCGTAAGTAGACAAATCTATGTTACTGACAATGAGGCTGAGGGGAATGTCTTGTTAATGAATTTTGGGAAGAAGATAGAGTCGAGAAGGTTTTGAAGCGCGATGAATGAAACTTCGTTGAATATCAGTGGGAATATCTGAAGATTTTATGAGAGAAGTGACTTCCCGTTTGGTTTTGAAAGTTGGGTTGCGAGAAAGAGGGGCATAAGAAGCATCTTGGAGTAAAGAATTGACCTTAGTGGAATCCGACTACCGCAGCATTACCTTTATCAGTAGACAAAATTGAGATGTCGGAATTGGAATATCAGTATTGAGAGCATTCCCTTCGTCTTTTGTAATGTTACTTTTAGGACGTTTAGATGATCGTAACCACCTGACAGTTTCGAAGCGGATAAGATCGGCAACGTCTTTTAGGAAGCGTTCTCACAGAAAATTCTACCAAACTGATAATCTCTTCTGTAGAAATGCTTTTGGGAGCTAGCGCAAAATACAAACCTTTCGAAAGTATAGAATTTTTGCTAGGGGAAAGAGCATAAGACGAAATATTTATAACCGTCTTAGAACCACTTTGATCTGTAGACACCTTAATCAATGACATCAAGGAATGAAACTTACGAAGATAGTCGCAGTTATCATTTCTAATATTTTTTGGGCCTGAGTGCTGGTGATCGAATCGAACAGAGACCATTCAAGAAAGCTAAGGGTATTGGATAATTCTAAATGAAGGTTTAAGAATTGTTTACAAACGGTATTGAGATTATACCTCATCTGATGAATGCGTTCACGAAGTAAGGCAAGGCTAGCGCCACGAAAAAAGGTATGATTTTGTTGTCACTACAACGGGAAAGAAACGCTAAAATGCAAAGGATTTTACACGACTTATGTCAAAGTTTGGAAAAGGTAGAGGCTTTAAAAGCTTTAAGAGAAATACGAAAGTGGGCGAGAGTTCAATCTCAATAATGACACGGTCCAATCCCGGAAGTCGTTGTTACTTATCGATAATGAATTATGAATTTACTATATAAAATGATCGTGCCAAAACTTTTGCTACATACGTTATTGCGTAAATTATAGATTTTTGGATACCGCTTTATAAATAAAGAATTTTGAAGAAAAAGTTATAATTTAAACATTTTAATGTTTAATAGGGAAACGAAAGCTATTTACAATTTTTTTACAGTCAAATTAAATTTGCATATGTTGAAAGTTGAAAGATAATTTTTAATGTTACTTGACGACGAAATACTGTGCATAACCTGAATTATTAATTTAGATTTAAAAGGTTGGCAAGACAAGATTAATATTTCGTCCGCAAGAATTCTTAACTACATGTTCACCGTCTTTACTATAACCAAACTGCTTTTAAAAAGATCTTTTATTCATTAAAATCCTACGAGACTTCTAACTCTCTAAAAGTACCGCGGACATCAATTTTTAAGCACGACGTTATTCCATAAATCAAAACTGAAGATATCTATCACATGATCTACCGTAAGTACATAAATATTTAACGTGCATTTTATTTTTATTAATAGAGAAAAGGTTAAGCAGGATATTTTTGAAATTAAGTGGCTTTCATATGTAATTCTGCTTATGTATTTTAAATATAGTAAGTAGTAGGGAGATTCGACCGCCTCTATCATGTAATAGACGTTACATAAGATGGTTGCCACTGGGGATTGCTCTGCATGCTTTTTGATTTTATGAATAAACAGACCGGTTAAGAAAATAGCGAATAACAGGCCCAGGAATTGATATCTAAATATAACAAGATGGAAAGGTAAGAAGAGTATTATGCATTTTGACGTGTTGTGAATAAGTATATAAAAATAGCATGAAACTGTACAGTGAAGGGGCTATACAAAGTTTAGTGTAAAAGTTTCAATAAAATTTAAGGGAATCATTTACTTCGCATGCTTAGTTCTTGTCGATTACCAAATTCAGAAACAGTTTCTCATTGTCGCGTGTAGCAACTTGAAATGTAGTCATTTTTAACGGGTCATGGAACTGAGATAAACAACGTTTTTGAGTACTTTTCCCTAATTTCTAGCAAAATATCATGTAATTTTATATCGTGTCAGAAAGCTGTACGCCAGAAAAAATGTAATAGAGTATTTGAAATGCGAGCATTATTTGTCTATCACGTGTTTCATATTTTAAATAACTTAGTGCTATGTAATACCTATTAAAGACATTTGTGATCGATAAAAATTTAACTTTTTAATTTTTAATAACTGTTTCAATTGAAATTGTAATTTCTCATATTTATTCCTGTTATGGTTGAAAGTTAGGCTTAGTTGCTAGGTATTCTGGTCTCAACTGTGACGGCGTATTGGAGGAGTCCAAATATTCTGCATATTACACTTTGCAGATATCGAACCCCTTCGCTTCCAGCTTTTTGAATGATTGAAACGCGCTGAGTAGTCGCTTTCATTTACACGGTTTTTGTGTGCGCTGTGCAAATTTTAGTTTAGAATTTTCCTACACGAGGAATTTCTATAAATTAAATAAATACTCAATAATATTCATTAATGCTTTACAAAAACAAAACACTGTGATTCAGGAATTATCTTGGGGTGTAGCAAAGTTTTGCCAGCTAGCTGGCAGGATGGGGTAGGTTGTCTGGAAGCGCCACTGGTATTTTAATG